>VUQR01003347.1:6655-26533 GCA_015108515.1 Hemichromis elongatus
TCTATCTCTGCATCACAACCCTATCACATTTATCTCCTCTCTAGCCAGATCTTTCTCCCTTCCTCTCTGTTTATCATGCAGGGGACACAAGCTCCTTGGTAATGTCTGCATTCTCTTACTTCTGTTTTTCATATTACTCTCTGCATCAATGTCCCCGCCAAGATGCCAGAAGTGGTGCTTACCAACAAGCTTCATTATATCTGAATGAAAATCACACAGGGGTGCTAAACATGCCTTAGACACACACACACACACACACACACACACACACACACACACCTTACTGTGTGTTTGAAAAGGGAAACCATAGCACTCATGAAACAGGAACATACTGTATGCAGTCTATGAAAGGAAACATGGAATATATTCACTGTAAATCCACACAACGATTATAGCTTTTAACATTTCTTTTACTTTTCTTTACAAGCTCCTTAGATTGTTATGGGTTATTGCTAAAATTTGATTAAATTGCTGTTCCTGGGATTGTGCAGTACATCAGAAATGAGAAATTGAACCCCCCAAAAATAAATAAATAAATAAATAACTGCCATCTCTTAGGTACAATTTAAGTTATGTGTCAAGTATTCTAAGAATATTTATATGTGTTCATGTTATAAGTAAATTTACTATTCAGCCAGCTTCACCAAGGTGCATAAAGTACATTAAAACTAAGCAGACTTTATTTAAAGTTAAGCTGACTATCAATTTTTCTTAACAACAGTTGTTTCTTTGTCCATGAACTTCTTGTGGACCGTCTCAGGAGTTGAGCACCCAAACTTGGCACACAGGTACATCTTATACATTTGAAGGTTCATATATATATCATAAATTATGATGTCATCCTGTTGCCTGGTAGGTACTTAGCAACTGGCTAAATGTACCTGTTTTTAGCCTGTATGTACATCCAATTTTAAAGCTTTTTAATTTCACTTCAATACTTCATTTTTGTTCACAAGAGCTGAAATTTACATGTCAAGAAATCCCCTAGCAACAGGTTAAAATTACCCATTTTTACCATATAACAATATGAGCCGCTATTTTTTGCCCCTTTTCCCAATGTTACCACGTATATCAGTTTGCCACAGAATGAACAAGCCAAGTACTGAAGCATGTTATTATAAAAGTTGACCTAGGTGCATTAAAACTGTTTAACATGTGGCAAAAAGAACATGTTAACAGAAATATGGTAATATGCTAATAAGGATGTAGAAGTCCTAAAGTTACGTGACAGTGAACATGTTGTATATGTATAGATAGAAAACCATCCCATATCAAATATGTGGTAAACAAAGCTAAACTTTGTATTCCTGAAAATTCTTAATGCAGCGTGAAATTTCATCACAGTCGAAAATTTTTAATTTAGCTTGAAAATAGATAACTATTACCACATAACAGTTGTCTAGACCTGTATTTGCAGTTACTTGGGGTTAAAGCTAAAAAAAAATCCAAGTACTTTTTTAAATGTTTTTGCTGTGAGGTATTGTGAACTGCCCCCTGGAGTGATAAGAGTAGTCTTTCAAATCTCTTTTTAATGTGCTAAGATTTTAATAATGTTTTTTATACTGTGGAAGCAGATGTTCTGGGTATCTGTCCTTAAGTATACTAGAGGGACTCTGGATGGTTTGTCTGGGGGGGCACTTTTAAAGTGAGGAGTTGCTTCTCCCTTTGGCTTTGTATAATATTTAAAATAAAGATGTTAGGAGTCTGTTGCTTCTGCCTCTACTTCCTACTCCGTTTTTCCTACCCTTATAATTTAAGCTAGGCAGTTTGGAATGGCACCATGTAAATATTGCAGAGTAAAATGTAAGAAACCAGTGGCTGCAAGTGGCTTACTGCTGTGGTTTGTGTGGTTATGATATTATACAGTGGAAAACAACAGGCTCAGGAGCAAAGAATCCGGTGTCACCCAGAGGTTTTGCTTCTGTAGAATAGAGATCGGCGATGTGTAGTTTATGTTTACCTAGAGAAGAAAGTGCTAATGATCGCACAGAAGTGGCAACCCTGAACTCAGTTTGGAATACAACATGAACATATAATACAGCATCTGAACAGAGAGCTTAAAGCGCAGATTCAAAGAGGCATTCACAGAGTGGAAGCACATAAAGCAATAAATACAAAATGGGAACCTAGCACAGAAGCATGTACTGAACATTCTTCAGCACCACATTACGACATAATACGAGTGGAACCACAGGGAAGGCAAGACAAATGAAGAGCTGGACTCTTTCCCAAAATGTACTGCCAAGATTTCTCTAAAGCATTTTAACACCCATGAGAAGCTCTTTTTACTTGCTTAGGTAACATCACAGAAGGCGGTTCGACACAGCAAAAGGAGAGCAGGTCCTGCCTCGAGCCCTTGGCAGCTCAAATCTCATGTTGCAGGAGGCAGACAGTAATTAGCTCTTCAACTTCAGAAGACAAGCACTTAGCTAGCCTGACAGCCTCGGCCTGCTTAAAGGAGTGGAAAAGAGTGGTGCCTTGACATGATTTAAACATATTCAGACAATTGGCACACATGCACACACCTGCATACAAGCGTGCGCACAAAAACAACACACGTCGAACCAATGGAGCTATAAATGGCTTTGGGAAAATGAAGCTTTTGTAATGTGTTGCTAGTTTATGTGTGCTCTCTAAATGGAGCTACCAGCTTGTTTGATGTTTCTTTGACCATTTGCATTCAGGCAAAGTTGTTATTAATGAAGGATTAGACGGGCTCTTATCAGCCCAGTGCCACAGTGTATGTGTGTGTATCATCAATGCCTGTATGATGTTAATGAGGGGTAATGATACGGACAGTAACTGTTATGGTGACTAACTTAGCATGAAGGGAGGCATCTTCTCTGAAGTATACCCCTCCCCTCCCCGCGCACACACACCAAAACAGTGATGACTCCCTGCAGCACCACAGCACAGTCACACTGTAAAATCATGTGTTTAACACCACTGTGCAAGCTGATCCTGAATCCCTGTACATTGATTGAAAACTGAAATAAAAAATAAAATGTTTACTTTTATCAAAGTCCTTCAATCTTATCACTCTGCAACCATGTTGAGTTCGCTTATTTCGGCAGTTATTTCGAAGTATTATCTAAGGTAACTGAACTTTCAGTGGTCAGCTGGACATGAAAAAGGATTTTTTTTTAAGAATCTACAAGTCTAATCAAACTTTACCGAAATACCCAAAAACAAGGTTTTTAAAAGCCACCATCTGTTCAAAGTTCTCCCAAAGATTTCAGTTCACAATACTTTGAATGCCATCTCCCTCTCTTTGTGCATACTTATTCAAAATTGAGAAGAACAGGCACTTTGTAGACGCTGCGCCACAGTAACAATCAGTTCAGTCTCAGTGCTCACATGAAATTGTGCACATATGCAATATTTCCAAAAAATGCCCTTTTAGGAACTGTATTCACTATATTTCTTGTACCTGCTAAAGCAGTTTTTTTTACAAAAAACAAAAATGCGACGCTAAGTCTTGAGATACTCAATAACACAATCATATTGAAAGCAATGCTTAAGCATTCTGGCACATAATGTAAAGCTAACATGGTGTAATCGTGAAGGGTTATATAAAAGCGTAACCTCAGAGACCCACCATACAGCGAGTCAAACATCATTGATAAAAATAACTTCCTTGATCAACTCAATAAGCATCAACTGTAAACACAAAGTGATGCATAATATTAAAGCTGATGTCTTTAAGCTCTGATAATGCAAACCTAGAACTTCCCAGAGATTAAAGAAGTACCAATATTAATGGGCAACTGCAGACTACAAGAGACAATTAACATTTTGGCTGCTTAAACTAAACATCCAAGTAAGGAAAATATTCTGCAACCCACAACTCTACACACTTCTTATACAAAATGAAACAGGGAGAAATAAACAGGACACTGTGGCTCATTTACTAATGTGCGTCTGGAAATGTGCTTACCTAGCTTATAGAATGAGGACGAATACAAAACCACAGCTGGATTAATGAAACATTTGCACCAGCTGTTTTTTCTCACCACTGTGCATATATTAGATAATCAGAATCCTTCTAAACTGATATGCCAGCAAGGTATTTGCAATCAGCATATTTCCACATCCCCATTATTCTGCATAAGGAAATCGGTTCACCTCAGTGACACCAACTGCAACACTAACTCTGTGCTATCAGAATATGTTATTTTTGTTTTTGGTAAAAGTTTTCTCCCAAGTCTGGGCAATCATGGGACTTTTTCTGTATCCTTAATGATGAGTTTAACAACTCACAACCCATCAATAACAACATGATTTAACATCCATTAGAATAGTTTATGGGTTATTCCAAGGGTAGAAGAGGATCTCCCACACTGGCTTCTGATCCACACCCAATCACTTTGTAGTGGAAGCACGACTCCAAGAGAGAAAGAGTCGAGTACAAATTTGAAGTTGTTGCTTGTTTTATAGATGCCTCAAAGTTTTACTGGGATTCCTGGAACAGAAAAAGATCATTTCAAACCAATGCATATAACTAATTTGATCTTTGCTATTTTTTAAGTGGAGGCACTCTCAATGTATTGCAGACATTACCTCCATCCATCCATCTATTCGCTTCCGCTCATCCTTTTCAGGGCCACGCGGGGCGCTGGAGCCTATCCCAGCTGACATAGGTCGAGAGGCGGGGTACACCCTGGACAGGTCGCCAGTCTGTCGCAGGGCTAACACACAGAGACAGACAACCATTCGTGCTCACATTCACACCTATGGCCAATTTAGATTATTCAATTAACCTATCCCCACAAACATCATGTCTTTGGCCAGTGGACGGAAGCCAGAGTACCTGAAGAGAACCCAAGCAAACACGGGGTGTTGTTGTTGTGCGGCAACAGTGCTAACCACCGTGCTGCCGAAATTCCCTTTTTATGTTGAGATTGCACTGCACACTCAGAGGTATGCTGAACAGCACACATCTCTGAAATCATGTTTCCAATATTTTTAATAAAAAAAGAAAATACTTTTAAATTGATTGGTAGGTTGTTATGTGAACATGCTTCACAGTTAGCCCATGGTGAAATAAATTACATAACAGGGATTTACAACCGCAACCTTAATGATGCCGTATTAGACCAGTTAGAGCTGCTAAGTATAGCATTTTAACATCAATAAATCATTACCACTTCCACTGAGACATTAGAGCTATTGCAATGCACAAACAAGACCTCCACTGACAAGATCAGCAACCTCATTGACTGCGTTTTCCAACCATATGTTGCCAGTAGCAAAGAGGTTTTATAGGAAAGGTGGCTCCAATTTTCAGGAGCAGACACACACACTGATAAGACAGAAGTGCCCAATTTTCTCTGTCAGGGTCTTTTATGTTTACAATAATTATATCAACAGCTCACAGCTCATTTGACAATGATGTATGGATGTTTCCAGAGCAGTGTTTATCACCTTTAATGTGAAATGAACCGCAGCTGGATCAAACCAATACCAATACGCTGGAGTCACTGCTTGCCTGACCTGCATATGTTTAATAATGTATTTGCATTGACAAGCAACCGGTCTGTTTACACGTGCAACGAACAAAACAAAGCAGAAGGTAAACAGACTCTGAGCGCAAATGTAGAGGTGATAATGATAAAAATACAAGCAGAAATCGAAGCCGAAGCATCTACAGGTTCATCTGTATGAAGACCAGCAGGTCTGCATTAGTGGAGAGGTTCAGCAGAAGAGGACACGAGCACACTGCCTCTTACTCATGCTAATCAGGTGGCTTATTAACATAATAAAAGGATGGTGTCAATTGCACTAATGTATGCGGACTTATCCTCTGGTCACCTTGCTGACAGAAGCCATCCACGAAGGTTAGCATTGTGTGCGTGTGTGAATATCTATGAGTGTCAAAGAGAGAAAAAGAAAAAGAAAGAGAGACACACAGGGAGAGAAAGCAAAGGAAAAAAAATCAACTACAAGGTTATTTAGGTGGCACAATGGTGCCCTCGTTAGAACCATCACTTCACAGCAAGAAGGTTCTGAGTTCAAACCTGCAGGCCAGCTGGGGCCTCTCTGTGTGGTGCTTGTGTGTTTTCCCCGTGTCTGTGTGGGTTCTCTCCAGGTACTCTGGCTTCCTCCCAAACACATGCATGTTAGGTTAATTGGTGACTCTACACTGGCCATAGGTGTGAATGACTGTCTGGTTTGCTATGCTAACCCAGTGGACTGGTGACCGGTTCAGGGTGCACCATTCCTTTTGCTCTATGACGGCTAGGATAGGCCAGCCACCCCAGGAATCCTGAATGGAAAAGTATTTAAGGATTGTTTTTTATGTGGTAGAAAAAGTTCGAGAGATTGAGTGTGATAAAGATCTAAAGCACTACAGAGGACTCGGGTGTTTTCCTTTATTTCCTGTGACATTTGCTTTCCAGCTGGTGTTTGTATGCAGCTGTTGGGGCAAATGTAACCGTGTGCATTTATGTGTGTGTATATGTGAGTTCAGGTTAGTATGCAGGTGTGTGGGCACAAGTTTCACTGCACTACCTTTAGGGTGAAAGCTGTTCAAACTGCCACCTTGCATAGGCTGTAATCACAACGATCAACCTGCGTGAGCCATGGAAAGCAGGCAACTTATATACTGTCATTCACATTTATGTGCACTGATTAAGAGGTAGCTTTATGAAACGTGAAGGGAAAAAAAAAACAGCGAATATGCAAAGGCTGATTATTCAAACAAATAAATTAATAAGAAGGAATCCAGGGTGCCGCATTGACAAGCCCCCAAGAGTTGGCTGTTTTCTGTAAAGCCTGTCAAACTGTCTTCACCTGTGGTCTCTGCAGGCGCGGGGTGCGATAACACAAAATGACACGCACAGAGAAACAGGAGGGCACATAGCAGACAAGCAGAGACAAAGAGGAGAATCCTCGGGAAAATCAACAATATAAAATGCACTGAAAACGTGTGCTGTGCAGGTGCACACTTGTCAGCTAGAGAGCAATGGAATTTCGAGACTGCAAGAGAAACGTATAGCAAAGCAGGTATGAGATCTCTGCCTCTTTAATGCACATACACACATCTCTGTTAGCTGGTATGCTGAAGCTGATCACACACACACACACACACACACTGAGACACACACACACAGGCGCACAGACAGAAAGACAGATGGGGACCTCAGGCTTCACAGGGAGCAGCTGCATTTCAAGCAGGTACTGCTGCCAATGGCCATAGCACAAAACAACAACAAAAAAACAAAGTGAAACAAAACAAAATCAAAACACAAGTTAAAGTGTCACACGCAAACATCACCCATCACTTTCCATGTTTCTTTTGCAGGATAATGTTTTCTTCCCCCATCACACCATACAGTGCCCCGAGGTGCACCACATACTACGTTCCCACCACACAAACATATGGTATACACATATAAATCCATCCACAACGGTGCACTCACAATTACTTCAGGTACACAAATACAACCATCTGTCATAGTTACCCTCGTGTCGACAACAGGCAGTTTTGTTTTCCTGGCGGCAAAATGTTTGATTCATGAGCAGAGATCTTTCAGATCCTCTCCTGAATTTTTAAGCCTTTTACTTGTAGCACTTTGACATCAATAAATCATTACAACACTAATATTTGTATAATTACTGTAAAACAACTATATTGCCACTAAAGAGATCAGCAGTCTGTCTGCCTACACAGGTTTTGTTTGTATTCCTTTGCCCTTTTTTTTCCTCCTTTTGAAAAACATGATGAATGCTGTTTTTCCTTTTCTTGGCGTTTACTGTCGTTTGACCATCACATTAGCTTTTTCTATATGGAGAAGAGCGTACGCCATAAAGAAAAGGCTGGAGAAATGAAATGTTTCATTTATGTATATGCTGCATTATTTACTCATGACAGTTTCCCATTTTTCTCATGCAGGCATTATGTATGGATCAAATGAATGAAGCTGTATGAGACAAATGTAAAGGACACTTCGTAGTGTGACAAATATAAATCCCACAGTACTGATATTTAAAACATAACTTCCCCCCTCTGGATGGAATAAGTATGTATTCTCTGCTTGTCTTACTCCTCAGAGCAACTACAGGATGAGAAGTAGCCTTGGGATACAGTTTGTTTCTATACTGTAAATGTGGATATAGCTAATTAAGCTTTAAACCTAAATTCTTTCTAATTTTTTGGCTTGTTGAACAAAAAAAAAAAACACACAAAAAAATCACTTGATTGACTGTCATCAAAGCTCTAATAATCTCAAACATCTGTGAGTCTTTGAGTCATTTGGTCCCAGGCCCCGAGAGTTGAGGTTTGGGTGTGAAATTTATGGTTTTCAGGGTTTTTATGGGGTTTTATTGTTAATAATTATTGTTTTTATCATTTATTTAGTTTCCCTGTGTCTTTTCCCATGTGTTATGAATAAATTTTCTTTTTTTTTTGGTACCAGTATGGGTTTTATTTTGTTGTATTTATCCGCGACACCTTTAGGGCCGGTCCGTGAAATTATTGTCAGACATAAATCTGTCCGTGGCGCAAAAAAAGGTTGGAGATCGCTGCATTAGAGCATCTTCAGGCTGTGGTAGAACCATAGATTTGCATCACAAATGTGCAGCTGACAAATCTGCATTAACTATTTGCTGCTATCATGTCAATATATAAAATATATTATATTATATATAATGGATACTATAAAAACTCAGAGGAAGTTTCCAGCACCTAGCTGACTCAATGCCACTAATGTTTAAGTCAGTTCTAAAGGCAAAAGGCATTCCCACCTAGTAGAAAGTGTATAATAAAGTGTCCAGTAAGTGTATAATTTAGCTTTAAAGAAGCTTTGAAGAGATCCAGGCCAGCTCCTTCCCCACGTTTTGGGCGTTTAAGCTAAGAAAAGCAAGCTAGCTGCTATGGAAAACCTTACAGCTGTGACAGTGGTATCAATGATCTTCTTGAACAGTCTGCAAAAAGACCAATAAATCATATCGCCCAGAGTACATTTATCTAATCTGATGCCTCATAATGACATTGTTAGCGATGACCCAACCTGTGCTTCATTTTTCATTTATCCTCTCAGTGATTCAAAGAGAAGCTTCACCCAGCATGCATTAGTCAGAAGGTGAGGGAATACATCGAAAAGGCTGACATTCAATAAAAGAACATTTGGCACTTGATTTGCGGTTTAATAACAAATAAAATCTGTCAGGTGAGTTTCATGCATCTCCGACATGAACTGCACTTCTGTCCGATAGCAATGTGATTTCTTTTTTTTCTAAGTTACCTGCAAACGGCCTGCTTAGTGCCGCGCCGTGCGCCGCATTTAAATTCAACACGAGCTTTCAGCCCGACAGATGGTCGGTGTGTTATGTGTGCAGCATATGAACTGTTGATTGCAACATTTGCATGAATTATTTGACTTCTTATTCTGCCAGGAAAAATGTTTGTTTTTTTCCAAGACACAATCTGCTGCATTCTAATTCTACTTGGCAGTAAAAGTAATAATAAAAAATATCCAAATTCCACTTTGTTTGTTTCTGCTCTTTGTTTGTTTAAAAAAAAAAATTATTATAGAAATAGACAATAGATAGACCAAGACAACTCCAATTCCAAAGTTGCTTTATTTATTTGTATCTTCATTTATGTTAATTGGTTGCTCAGTTTAGTTACACAGTAGTTTTCAAAAGGGGCTTTTAATTTGTTGTTGAATCTTTTATGGGCCTGCCTTCCTATGCATGCATGCATATGCACCAAGGGAGACCAACATAATATTAGACAGCAGGTCATAATATTATCCTTTATCAGCGTGCTTAGTGAATCCCTCAGGCAGCAGAAATCCAAGAAAGAAGAGGAGCAAGGAGAACAACCATCATGGAAGGACAGACCCCTGCATGGTATGTACTACAAGCAGATAGAAGAAGTGGTTGGCATCCACAAAGAGGCAGTAATCATGGCAGCACAGGAACAGAAGCTCCATAGAGGCTGGGGTCTACCACACCCCAGGTGTGGGCTGTGTAAAGATGCCCCTGAGACAATCCAGCACATAACAGCAGGGTGCAAGATGCTAGCAGGCAGGGCATACATGGAACGCTGTAACCAAGTGGCCGGCATAATATACAGAAACATCTGTGCTGAGTACGGCCTGTCCAGAGGTCAAAATGGGAGATGCCCCCTATGGTGGTCAAGAATGACCAAGCTAAGATCCTGTAGGACTTCCAGATACAGACAGACAAAGATGATGGCTAACCAACCGGACATGGTAGTGGTGGACAAGCAGAGGAAGAGGGCCGTACTGACAGATGTAGCAATACTGAGAGATACCAATATCAGAAGGAAGAAACACGAGAAGCTGGAGAAGTACCAAGGGCTGAAAGAAGAGCTTGAGAAGATTTGGAGGGTGAAGGCAACCATGGTCCCAGTGGCAATTAAAGCCTTCGGTGTAGTGACTCCAAAGCTAGGCTTAGTTGTGGTTACACTTTGCAATAACATCAGATACAGTTGATTGTAAATTATCCACAAGTGCAGAAATTTCAGAAACGAACTTGTTGTTATGATTCAGTGAAATCTTTAGAACAACCCATTCTTTCCCAAGTGATGGTAAAAGCAGACAGGTTGGGTATGTGCTTGATTTTTTTTTATATATTTGTGGGACTGAAAACACCTGAATTCAATACTTCTGTTCATATAAAACACACAAGGCCTGTCATGTAGACATCTGAGTTGTTCCCAATAACTCTGTAACAAACACATGCTGGATTTGTTGATCTTCTCTGATAACTGTGATCAGTTACTAGCATGTGTGTGCATGTGTCCACATGTGGCTGTATCCTGGTCTACTTTTAATCTCTGTCCGAAGAGAGAAAATAGACATTTTCTGTATATTTTATACAAATAATTTCATTTATCTTTAGTTTTTATTTCAGAAATCTAAATCGTTTTTGGTCATAGGATCAATTCAACATAGCTCGCTCAGAAACACGCTGCTTTCTACCTCAATTACATCTAAAGCAATTTCTCTCAATTCATTGTGAGAGGTTGAGGTCGCCAGATAACAAAGCTTTCAGCGAGAGGAAAACACTGAAATCTACGTGTGCGTTTTTAGAGCAATGGATCTCTGTGTCACAAATGTGTTCTGCGCAGGTATGTGGGTGTTATTTCATTTGTATGTGTGTATTTGTGTGCGTGTTTGGACTTTTGTTCTTTGCTTGTGTGATCCCGGTTTAAAGGACTCAAAAAAAAGCTCAGAAGTTTAATGCCTTGATGGTACAAAGTGTCAAATGCCCACAAAGGAGGGGAAGATATTGAGTGGGAGGCGAGTGTGTGTATTTGCTGACAAAGCCTAGTAGTATAAGTTGTTGTGAAGGGAGGGCTGAAGGATGAAGGCAGGACGAGGAGGAGTACGAGGCGGAGAGGTGGGGCAGGTGAAAGCATCCAACATCAAAGAGAGAGGATTTCAGTCTCCCTGTGGCCCTGCCTACTGAACAGCTTACTAGGGCTGAAATTCAAGGATATGTTCTACTTAGCTATTGAGCAGCAACACCCAAGGGTCCACTATTTCTGTGTGTGTGTGTGTGTGTGCATGGTCATCCGGTGTATTGCTAAGGGTAATGAGGAAGTAGCAAAGATTAAAGTTGAATAGCAGAAAATGCATATCTGGAGATTTGGTACTCCTTCAAAGTTGTATATGGACTAGAACTGTTTTAGGATTCATAGTCAGGGGTGGGGGGCGGGGTGGGGTGGGGTGGGGGGTTAGTAGAGGAGGACCAATGCTGTTAGAAAAGAGAAGAGGAAAAGACAAAGGAAGAAGGAGAGAGAACAGTGAAGTTAAGAGTAGATGAGAGAAGAAAAGACTAAAGGAGATAAAAGAAGAAGGAAGAATAAAGAAGGAGAGAGGAGGTGAAAGGACGAGAGGATAAGGGAGTCGGTGGAGGAAGAGAGGTGATGAACCAGGAGTTGATGAGAGAAGAGCAGATGAAAGAGGCAAGCCGAAAATAAGAACAGAGAGGATGAGAGGAGAAGGAGATGAAATGAATAGTAATTGGGGCTTTAACACTGCCAAGGATCGGTTTCCCATACCCGCTCTGGCTGCACATACTAACAACTCACACAGTCCAAGCCCTGTAAAGTGGATAAATGCTTCCACCAAACAGTCAAATTTTTAAGGGGTGCAGACGTGTAAAGATACGCGATAAGAAGCTGCAGCACCCAAACCCGTATCTTGTTCGTGTCTGTCGTGTTATGCAGATAAAACGACACCGCGCCGTGACCGCAGGCTGCCGTGACGTCTCAGTGGATGACAGATGCCCTCTCCTGCAGCTTCCTTTCTAGGCCAGTGTCTTTCAGCGTGTTCAAATCCTGCTCACCTCTAAGCACACCTGTTTCCCATTTTTATCACCTCTGCTCCAAACTCCAAACAGACAGAGAGACAAAACGGCAACCCTACCACATATTTTTTAACATCAGTATTGTGTTGAAGGCAACAATATTTTCCTTTTTGACAAAGGGGTTCAAAAGATACCAACATAACAGACTTGAACATTTATTCTTCTCTCTATTTATCCATCTTCTTCTGCTCCTCTGAAGCTCGGTCGCCACGACAGCTAAACAGCCTAATCCAGATGTCCTTTCTTATACTCCCTGTGGGATCCACATGAGATATCCATCTAGGGAGTTCTGGGTCTTGTCCAAGCTGGACTTGCCTGGGAAGCCTCCATTCTGATTAGCAGTCTAAAACACCCCAGCTGCCTCCTTTAACTTGAGCTCGCCACCCTATCGCGAAGGTTAAAGAGCCGTTCTATGGAGGCAACTGGTTGTATCTGCAACCTCATTCTTTCTGTCATTATCAGAAGCTTATTACTGTGAGTAAGGGCTTAAATGCAGATCCACTAGTGCATCAAAAGCTTGGTCTTTATCTGAGTTCTCTCTTTAGTACAAAGGCCTGGTAAAACATCCATATTATGACCACACGCTCCACCTTCACTCCTGACTAAAATCCCCAAACTCTCCCCATCTGTAAAGCAATCCATTTTTTGGCAGATGTCTTTATTGTATTACAATAAGACGTGAGGACGAGGCCTTTTATTTTCCATTTACAAGGACACCTGCTAACATACATTTTATGTATATAAAAGACATAAAATCGTTTAACAGCTGTCATTTTAACTGGCCCCAGCACTTAGTAGCATCAGACCTGCTAGTTTAATATCTGTGCAGTGTTGAAATGAAGCTCCAAAAATGATATCCTATGAATCATGTCTAGATCTGTGGTGAGGTCTCTTTCTTATATGGATGTTTGGATAGAAAATTATTCAGAGTTCACAACATACTGGAGGTTTTTACTTCTTTTGTCAGTTGTTACACATATTTCTTAGACTCCAGAGAGAGATGTGTGCAGATGTGGAATTGATGTTGCTGGAAGAATCGGCTCAGCAGCACTGCCTTGTCTCCCTGCTTGTTTCCTCACTATGTACCCTGTCTGCACATCAGCAGGAGCTTGATAAATGAATGATGCTGCTATGGATAGCCAAACTGCTGCCAGACTTATATTCAGGCATAACTGAAAAAAGGATGGGAATCTGTGCCAGCAATTCCAGATAGATGTTAGGATTTTGTGATTCATGTGCCAAAATATTAGACCTTTGTTATTCCCCCAGAATCTCTGTGAACCAGAGCTCACTGATGTCCTGAAAAGCATCACCTCGTGCACCCTCAGATGTCAAAGGGAGCTGACCTGCCTTTGTACTCCCCATCATTACACCTCCATCTGCCTTTTCCTCCTTTGTCCTCCTATTCTCCTTCATGTTCTCCTGCTCTTTGCCATTCTCACCGTCCTCGCCATCTGCCGTGTATACTGTATATATGTGAATTTATGTTGCTCGCTGTTATCATTTCTACATTTCACGTGTAATGCAATGTCAGCATGAATTTGCCATGTGTTTGTGCCCCCGGGCAAGTGCACATGTCACAGCACCACTAATGAAATTGGTGTTTGGTCCTCATTCTGCTAATTTCTCTTTTTCCTTCCTCACAGAAATGACTTTAAATGAAGGGCAAAGCACACTTGACATTGAATTCACTGGGAGAAAAAGAGAAAGTACAACCACAATAAAAAAAACAAAACAAAACAAAAAATATGCCTCTGGTTTTTGTTGCTCAATAGAATTATACATTTCATAGGCTGAGTGTATTATTCATGGGTGGGGAAGGGAGAGGCACAAAAAGCAAGAAATATGAGAGAAGGGGTCGAAAAAAGAAGAAAGAAAGAACTAACACTACTGAGTTAGAAAGCTGCACCCTTGCTGATTATGGCGCTCCTGCTCTAAATCAATCACACACAGGCATTGAAATACCAACCTGAGTAAACATGATCAGCTCTCCGTTGGATAGATCCATCAAACACATAAATATACAGAACACGCAGGTGCATTCAGTGGCATGGAGTAAAAAAAACATAAATAAAACATAAAATAATAAATAAACACATTTAATTTGAATGAACTCTCATCAGCGGTTGTATATTCAGCGCTTTATTTGGATATTCAACCGCAGCTAACTGCTGACTTTGAGTCCGCAGCCGTGGAGAGTGTGGTTTGTGTGCACACGCATGAATGTTACAATACTGATAAGAAGTGCTTACACACACATCCACATCAGCAACCTTGGCTCCAGTCAGGGCTGACATGGGGAGATTTGTCACACAGCTGTTTCATTCACACATACTGTACATTACATGCCCTACACACTTATAAGAGACACGCACTCATAACTTAGACAACAGACTCTGACAATGAGAGCCAAGCATCGAGGCGAGAACACCGAACCAGTGGCTTAAACATAAAACGGTGTAAATAATAAATAAAACTATGCAACGATTTATCTTCATGGCTGCTTATGCTAAAAATTCCTTTCTCAAACCAGAGATTTGAATCAGCCTGCATGCACACAAACACATGCAGACACTTCAGATTGACATAAATAACATGGGGCACCAATAGTAATAATCTCAGTATCGCTATGAGTGAGAGGCCCGGGCAGAATGCCAGTGACCTAAAGGTAAAGCCGGAGTGAGACAAGATAGAGGCTGACAGAAACACACACAGACACAGACACCCTCACACACACAAATAAACACAAAAAGGTCAATGGTGTAATTCTTTGCTGACAGAGTCGGTGCAACTGTTCTGTTCGCTGTAGACGGAGGCAAGCTGACCACTTGTAATCTGTAGTGACCTTTACAGTGCTGGCTAACTCAATGAAAAGCCTGTAGGGTGGCATCTGCTCTCACTAATATGTCTGCGTGTTTGAGTTGAACATATGTGGTCTCAACAGTTTACGAGCTGGTGGCGACAAGTAATAAAGATTTCATCAAGTTGCAAAAGTTTCTGGAAACAAAAAGACGACCAACGAGAGTCAGTGAGTGTTGGTTTGTTTTCGAGTATTGACTGATTGATTGAGCGAGGCGCCAGCCCTGCCTCGGTGAGAGGCTTTATGTCCACTATTGTCAGCTATGACTGAAAGTGTTTTCTCTCATGATATTGCCAGGCATTATGGGTACAGGTTTTAATCTTTGATGCTTTTTTAGGTTTTCTGGTCTTCGATCTGTTTGATAACTGATATAAGCTGTTACACGAGTCTGTGTTATTCTAAGTAAATTACAATTACAAAAAGCTGAGTATTGTTCTCACTGAAACAGAGAATAATCATCATGAGTTATTATTAATTATACTTCAGATTATTTTTAAATTACTGCCATGAGATCCTTCACAGTAATAAAAAAACTGAGCTGTTGCTTCCACTTCTAGTTTCTGGCAATTTCTAAAGGTCTCAAAGAGCCGCCACTGACAGCGTTCATGCAGATGTGGTAAAATACCACTTGTAACTTCAAGTTGTGAGAAGCAGTAGTTTAAACAAACCTGCAGTGTTTTTCTAATCATAACCCGAGTGGATCTTTAAAGAAACAGCAAATGAAAGGAAGTGAAAAAGACATCAAAAGATTAAATTAAACTCATGTGCTGAGGTTTGATAGTCGAATTGGTTGCTGGTGTTAAATAAAAAAACATGATGACCATTATATACTTCTGCCTAACAAGGTGGACCACTATAAACTACATTAAAGTGAAACTAAGTAAGCCCTGTGATCCAGTTGCTTGTAGAACGACCCTTAGCGGCAGACTTTATCAGCCTCTGGTGTTGCTGTTTGTTTATGCACGGCTCTTTTAAGATCCCACAACAGCAGCTACTCAATTTGGGGTCTGAACTTTGGTTGGACAATTATACTTTGATTCTTTTCTTTTTCAGCCATTCTTTGGTAGTTTTGCTCATTGCTGCTCTACATAAAACGCTGTCACACAGATACGACTCTTGAATACCTCGGTACACAGAGGAGTTCATGGTCAACGCACTGACTTTGGTCTCGTCTGTCCAAAGGAGACATCTTGTTGTTTGTTCAGATGAAACTTTGTCAACCTAAGACAGGGGTGTTGAATTCCAGGCCTCGAGGGCCGGTGTCCTGCAGGTTTTAGATCTCACCCTGGGTCAACACACCTACATATTATGATTAGTTCATTACCAGACCTCTGGAGAACTTCAAGACATGTTGAGGAGGTAATTTAGACATTTAAACCAGCTGTGCTGGATCAAGGACACATCAAAACGTGCAGGACACCGGCCCTCGAGGCTTGGAGTTGGACACCCCTGTCTTAGGTTGACAAGGTTTCATCTGAACAAACAACAAGACGTCTCCTTTGGACAGACGAGACCAAAGTCAGTGCGTTGACCATGAACTCCTCTGTGTACCGAGGTATTCAAGAGTCTAATCACCCCTGAGACCTAAACATACTAGAAGGTTCTTTTAGACAGACTTTCTCCTGGCAATCCTTCCAAACACATGTAGTCATGAACTACATTTAACATGCAAGTAAGGTCTCCAGAGTCTGCAAAACATCATGGATGTTTTCTAATTCCTCTGAGTGTTGTATGGTTTAACCTTGGGGGTTGGGCGACTTCCTCTCCTGGGATTATAGTAGCATTGTGCTAACACACATCTAAACCGTCAGACCGGCAAACTACCAAAGTGTCTGCTGTTATAGAGGTGCTCACAGTTGCTGATAATCAGGTACTGTTTTTTTGGAAACACCTGGCTACTTCTTACCCTCTTAAATTGCTAAATGTGAACTGTACTTTTCAAAAGACTTTTTCACGATAGGGGAAAAAGACCACCTAGAGACTGTATGTATGGGACTAATAACATTTAATAACAGTCATCTTATGGGTTGATAAAAGTCCCTAAAACAGAATTCAGATTAAAAAAATTAATAAACATATGGCCTGGATAATCATCTGACACCGATGAGTAGGAAGCAGAGACACAGGAGACTGACTTCACGTCACATTTGACACACTTCACGAGACACAAACTGTACTAGTACGCATCATAGAAAGAGAAGAAATAGCTAAGGACATGCACGTGCCACTCTGAGAAGAAACATTTCTGCTTTCCCAGAGAGATGATGAACGTTGGAGCTTGAAAGTGGGACACGGAGACATCCCGAGGAGAAGATGCTGCAGGTGTGCGGGCTTTCACAGGTGAAATGGATGAGGGCATACCGACACCTGAGCCTCCCAGCACCAGCATCACTTAAATAAGACAGAAGGGTTAAAATAGGATGAAGAGAACACCAACTGGATAAATACGTGTGCAGTTTAGAAGCCAAAAACATCAGGAGAGAAAAGAATGAGAGTCAATGTTGTCCCGAGAATAAAATTAAATATCGATCATTAGATTTAAAAGATGGCTGGAGATTAAATGATGAACTTTTTCATCAAACTAAATCAAGTATAGCACGTTATTTATTTTTTCTCTCACTTTAGCGGATTGTCAATTAATCCCTCTCAACAAAGAGAGAGATTTCCATTTATTTTGCCCTTCTGCTTTTAAAAACGTTTTAATTTTGTTTGTTTTTTCGTTGATTGAATTCAGTTTCTGTCAAATTTCAGCTGCAAAATTCAATTCTTTCTCATTTCTATTTGGCTTTTTCTTTTTTGTCAGCGAGATCGCTTCATAAGTCAGAATTATTTTCAATTTCACAACCATCTTTCATGCATTAAGTGTTTTGTTTTCTTATCAAGTCCCTACAGCCGCAGATATCTGTGAAACTATGGCTCCTGTCCACATGGTATCGTGTCTTTGAGTTAGACCTCAAACTGGTCCTGACGTGTTTGCGTGTGAGGAAAATGAATTTTTCCCAGGACAAAAGCATGCGCCGATAAAATGATAATGATTTTTTAGTTCAAATTATGATGGAAACACTTTCACAGCTTGGTTTGAAGAAAGAGAGATATTTCCCCTGTTTTAGGTCATCAAGAAGCAGACAGAATCTATACAGTATGAAAAAGAAAACAATCAGAACTGGCACTCTTCCAGCTCAGTCGGTCCACAAAACCAAAAAACGTCATACTGCTGAAAGCTCATTAGTAAAATAAAAAGCATCTGATTGACTAAGTGCCAGTGCGGAAATTACATTCCAACTGAGCATCTCCTCATCTCACAAAAACATCTGATGAGGCTCGGGGTCATTGGTCAGGTTTTTAGCCGCCTGCGAGAGCTTTGCTCCGAGGCGGACTTCGCAACTTAACCGTGATTGGCATCTGCCTTCTCTGTGGCTTTCACATTTAAGCCCCCCCCCCCAAAAAAGAAAAATCTATGTGTTTTGCAAAATGGTGCAAACACAGAAATTGAAAAAACACACATGGCTGTCTTCTCAAGGTTATCACCATTTAGCAAGCAGAGGTTTCTACAAAGACTCGGCGCCTTAAAAGCGGCCAGCGTGATTTATATTCATACCACCAATCGCTTTTTAAACGGGGTCAGCTCCTTTCAAATGCTCTCTGTCACTCCTCAATGAAAAGGTCTTCACATGACTCATGCCTTTAAAAACATAACCTATTGAGTGTTTCCTCCTCATTTTGCCAATAACTAATAGCAGGAGACAAATTCATTTTTGAAATTGCACATTTCTCCTTAAGAAATTAGAAATCTCTGCAAAAGCTTGTACTTTTTTTTTTCTTTTTTAAATCATTTAAGACTTTCTTCTGATGTGAAGGTTTCCAGAGAAACAACAATGGAGCTAAAAATCAGTTTTGACTTCTACAGAATCTGTCAATATTTTACTATCACACATATTGACTTTGGTAAAAATGGCTGGAAGGAAATAAAAATAAAATAAATGCCTGGTTTCTGGTTTCTTATTAGCTTCAGATTGCTATTACACACATAAATAAATGAGTATTAGTAAGGTAGCATGAGTTTACATCTCTCAAAAGATGTACTCGCTGTTTTGGTACTAAATGGAAAAGAGAAACTGTTAATGAATAATTTACATTGCAGAGTATTTAACTGTTGGTTTAAACCAAATAAGAGCGACGCATCTGCTTTAAACGCTATTAGCTCATTAAAGGGTGAATTTTGGTTCTAATTAGTCCCATAACCATAAATACTACTCTGCATCCCGTAACTACTGTTAGCCCAGAATGTGCATTGTTCTCCATGACATCTTGCAGTAATATCAACAATGTCTCCAATAAAGTTCTCATCCCGCTCTCCTAGAAAAATGTAATATGTGGGTAAAACTGGAAAATCAGAAGTGTAAAGGCCGTTATTTTGAGTTAAAAGCAAATAAAAAAAACTAAAGAAAACAGCGAAGGAAATGAGAAACTTCTGAGTCCAATAATCACCCCACGGTAGCGTCAAACACGGAAATGTATTTTTGCTTGAATTTTACTGTTGTGTTGTTAAACATTAAAGATTATTACGTTGCTACAATCCCTGCCTGCACTTTTTACTTTTTGCAGCTAACGTATTTGCTCAATTAGGAGATATTTCCTTTTCTTGTGGCTGTTTTCAGCTTTTGTTGGTTGCT
>VUQR01003347.1:32291-86147 GCA_015108515.1 Hemichromis elongatus
CCCTCTCCCCACAGGTTGCCACTCCCCCCCCCTCGCCTCGCTGTCTCTCATAGTCATTTCCACTTGTCAGGCTAAAGGGAGCAGACAAATGGATGGACAGATGAATACCCAGATCTGCAGAGGGGCAAAAAGAATGATGGAGTGATGAAATAAAGGAGTGACAGTGCGTGACATCGTTCAGCTGAGCCCAGTTTAGGGCCTGGGAGGGAGTGTAAGGAGCGCTGTAGTCGGAGAGGAAGGAAAATACAGGCAATAAAGAGAAAAATGAGACTGACATACTGGAGAAGGATGGATCGTAAAGCCCATATATACTGTATGATACTTACTAGCGACAGGTAATAATTCATGAGACATTCTAATGTAAATTTATGGTTTTTTATATTGTTTTTTTTTTGGTTGCCACTACATAAAACACAATTGTGATTCATCCATTTGTCATGAAAGCTCTCATATGTTCTGCTTTAAACACCCACTAAGCTGGAGTGGCCCGTTGGGTGAAAAATATTTTCTCTGACTCCGAAAAACCCCCCAATTTAACAACAATTTAAATCTCAAATATATTATAAAAAAGATCTACACAGCTGATCATTCATTAAGCCCCTTACCCTTATTTACTGCTTCTACACCTGCCAGGCTTTCAGCATTTGCACAGCACATGTGCACTTTAGAGTGAAAATGGTGGCAGTGGCCCCTGGCCATTAAACAAAGGTAGATAAAAGCATGGCAATTTCAAGCTGGCACCTATGAATGCTGGTGGCTAAAACGAAAACTGTTACTGGCAGATCTGACCAGCTGATAACTACAACCTGCAGCAAAATCACTGCATTAGAGCCACGATTTAGTCCAGATCCACTCTGTGGCTGTTTTATCCTTTTCAGTGACTCAAGCTTCAGGTTAGGTTTTTGCTCAACTTGAAATGTGTTTATTTCAGTTTATGGTTCCCAGAGCAACTGGTTTTCATCTCGTTCAAGCGTCTTTCTAATGAATCTTGGAATTTTAGCTTTACGTTTAGCTTAAACAGACACCGCCATAATCTGTGTAGGCCACATGTGAAGATCAGCTCACAACAGTGGCAGATTAGCTTATTCTGATGCCAGCCTGCGTGAGCTGATGACTCAGCTGACACCCACCTTTGTACTCAAACCTCATAAAGAACATATTTAAGCTGCTTTAACCAGCCTACATTTGATGCATCTCTGCAAGCTGCGTTGCAACCCAGCTCCTCCTTTTTATGATGTGCCTGAATTAATTAACGCATATATGGGCACCAACACCCGATCTGTTATGTAACAACCATCTTGCTGCTACTCTTACCACATACGAATCACTGCTACGTGCTTTCTACTATACCAGCCACAACTCATTCGTTAGTGATTGACAGTCACATTAGCGTGCTTATGTAAATGCAATAAAAAAAAGCCATACTGAGTACTGCGTTTACTACATGCTGTTAACCCCAAATTCTTTTTCTTTCATTTTTCCAAGGTCCTGAGAGGGCTATTTAGTGTAATTTTTATCTTCTATTACTGTATGTCAGTCGCTGCTCATTGACGTACAGTAGACGTCTAAGGAAAAATAAAGAAATGAAACTATTATTCTGCTAAGAGTAAGTCCGGAAATTGATAAAGAAACAACTAAATGGAATTAAAACTGTATTACAGTCGAACTTCCAAGGACACAGAATACAATACAATCTGAGGTACTGACTGGAAGCTTCTTTTCAGTTCCATTCACAATATGCTGCTTCTAATATTAGAATTTATGCGTGGATTAAAATTACCCCGTGCCGAGAACAGAAATCCCTTACGGTACGGTAATCCCATAATTACTGGATTTAGAAACAGAGGTAGCTTTAAAAACCACAGCTTTCTAGATAAATATGACTGTACTTCCTCTTTCTGATATAAGAATGAATAGAATGCGTGCTAGTCTCATGGGAGGTGGTCCACATTTGACACAACACGATCAAAACCTTGAAAAAAGAAATGCATTCATAATTTATCATGTAAGGCACCCTGAAATTTCCTAATAATAACACCCAGGAGTAGGGTATTCACTGGGATTACAGGTGGCAGACTGACACCAAAATGCACATAATCACAATAAATAACCTCCTTCAGAGGATTATAACGGTCTGAAAGCTTCTTGTTTCTCGCTCGCTCGTTCTCTCTCTCCCAAAAAAATGCACATAAACAAGAACAAAAGATGAGATGAAACAAGGTAAGCGCACATGTGAGACTACAGTGCAGTCAGCACAGGGACACAATTTCTGTCTTGCTTTGCATTCGATATCCTGTTTACGCTCACCAAATATCTGATAAGCAGTGCACGCAACTTCATACAATGTGGAGAACAAAAGCAGTTTAAACCACTTTGAATGTGGCACGGTTGTTGCTGCTAGACAGGCTGGTCCGAGCATTAGAGAAACCGCTCATCTACTGGGATTTTCCCATAAAACCATCTCTAGCATTTACAGAGAATAGTCAGAAGAAGAGAAAATATCCAGTGAGTGCCAGTTGAACGGGTGAAAATCATCGGATGATAAGAGGGCAACACTAAGAGCACATCTGAATGCACGATATGTTGAACCTTGAAGCAAATGGTCTCCAGCAGCAGAAGCCCACACTGGTTTCCATTTCTCCAAGCAACTGGTGTTGACTGACTTTTATTTTAGAAGAATGCATTTGTGTTTTTTTGCTAACTGTTATTGAATAACAAAAGATTTTTGGTAAATGAACGGAATCAGCTCTAGTTTGTGGGTTTCACTCAGGAGATTGCTCTTGTGTGTTACATTTTGTTTCAAACCATTTTTACTTTTCTTGCATCCACTAAGTTTTTTTTCACTTGCTGTGTTTAATGTTTAGGTACTTTGGTCTGGGAAAAGATTGTGTTTTGTTTCTTCTGCAATGACTTTAGACTATTCGAAGGCTAAACTGACCAAGTCTGGAAAATATTACTGTCAAGTTCACTTAAGATGAAGTTGAAGATATTCACCTTACATTCAGAGCTTCTATTCAAATCTAATATGCTGGAGTTGTGAGACTAAATCAATGAAGAGATAATATATCCAAACATACTGCACTCTGCTGCGTAATGCTAAATAGTTTGCACTTGTCACAGGTTTCACAGTTAGTCAAGAGTGGAAAAAAAAAAAAAGAGAACGCACACACACACACGCAGTGAATCACTGTTCGTTAAAATTCATGTGCAGTGACAAAGTTTTAAACAGCACCACAGTTTATTGATACAGCTGGAGGTAGCTGGTGTAAATCACACAGCCTGCAAGGGGTTTGATTTTTGCTACGACTCAATGTCTAAAAAAAAAATGTAGAAATAAACTCAGAGCTTTTTTTTGTGACATAATTCTACTTGATTGTCAAGATAATATAAATCTATACGGCCTAAAGTAACCATGTAGCTGCAGCCATCCAAGCGTGGAGCGTTTTCCCAGTTTAAATCGAGTTTAAAAGACAAGTCTGGCAATTTAGTGGCCTTTTCTCTTTTTGTTTATCTTCTGCACCACACTGACACGTTTCATGCCTGCAGTATTGTTTATCTCACAGTTCAAATCCTATTCATCTCAACAAACCTTTTAAATGAATCTATAATAAAAAAGAGCTTTTAGACCTCTGTAGCTCTGCTTTGATAACAGTCATGCCACAGAGGCTAATAGAATTAGTCCCCAGCAAACAACAAGTGTCGAAGCTAAACAATCATATCGACCATTTGCTTCTATAATTGGAAGTTATCTGTGTTAGCATACAGGAAACGACACGTATGTAGGTGTGTTACACAGCTTTAAACCATGTGACTACAGTTTGAATCGAATTAGTTACAAGTGTTAAAAAATGCTTTTCTAAACTTTAAGATTTGCTTTTATTTTAACGTTGATTGCTAAAAAAAAAAGCTTCTGTGCTCAGTGATATATTTGTAGCAACTGAACAGATTAGCATCTTCACTACGAGCTAACGTGTGCAAGAGTAAGTGTGACAAACAGGTCACGGAGTTGGAAACACTTTTGCCAAACAGGCCAAAGATTGTTAGTTTAGATGTTTTCACAGGACTTCCTGACAAAAAGAAATGTTTAAAAAACACAATTGTGTATTATTTTGGATGCCAGGGTTTCTCAAATTGACTGATAGTGGAATAGGAAAATACAAATTATTAAAAAAAAAAAAAGACAAATAAGTAAAAAAAATTGTTAATTTTGCTCAGTAAAGAAGAAAACAAATGTGCAACAGTTATTAGGAAAGCTAGATTACTTACAGACCTCGTTTCCCATCAAACAATGTCTGTTAACAAAAAGCCACACAGTTAATATCTCAAGGCTAAAAATGATTTTTCTTTCATTCAAAACGAAAAATCGGAAAATTTTAATTTCACCTATTGCGCTGCATGCGGATGCTTTTTAAAGACAACGCAGTTATTCAGCCTGTTCAGAGAGTAACTTCACATCCGCCTCTGTGCGTTTATCTGAGAATCCATCTGTTTAGGTGCCAGACACTAGTATGTATGACATTAGTGCAGAAAAATGAGTCCGGTAAAATAGACAGGTCCAAGTGTGAAATGAGAAGATAAGCTGCCGTTGTAGCACATTCTTCTCGGCGTGCAGAGATGAGCCGATAAAGGCTCAAAGAAATGGATGGATGGGTGGAGGTGTGAATGGACACATGGGCGGATGGATGGATGCGCAGGAAATGAAACTTATAATCTGAGTGAAGACGTCTCCGGGTCTGACACAAGCAGATATATAATCTAGTGTGCCAGGTGGAGATGGATGAACGGAGACAGAGAGGGTGAGACTGCAGACAATATAAAGGAAGACATGACTGCGTCCCTGAAGCCAAGATTTTTTAAAATGAAAAAGTGTGTACTTGTGCCAAGGAGTACAAGAAACGGAGTGCAGGTGTGTGTGTGTGTGTGTGGAGGTGAGTGTAGATACTTTTTACTCCAAGTCTACTCTAAGCGTATTAGCCTGAGCCTGTGTCTGCATGTACAGCCATCCAGGTTAAACTGACAGCTGGAGACTGATGAAAAGAAGATGGTGTTGGAAGTCTGACGTCAGGAGACGAGGGGAGGGGAGAGGGATGTGAAAGACGTGACATGAGAGAGTCAAGACGAGGAGAAAAACATATTCTTCGTCGATCTTTTTCTCTGTTTTCCTTCCCCGTGCACTTACGCACTATGGCTTTTTCTTTTCTCTCAGCAAAGCCGATAAAAGGGACTAAGTAAACAAAGCGGAAGGCGTTTGGTTGCAAGGGAGCGGTTTTAAATATCACACGAGTGTCAAAGACAGTCTATCGATTTCTTACAAACGCATCCACACCAGTGTATTCTTTCAGTTGCTGCTCAGTCAATGACCAAAAGCATCACAATAAATAAAACTACAAAAATTTATAGAAGCAGATCTATTTAATTAACTATCGACACATACCATCTTCTGAAGCGTGCACTGAATGAACACCTTTCATTCAGTGCACGCTTCAACTCCAGTCTGTAAATTAGAAAATACAGACTGGAATTCAGTGCTGCCTGTTTTCATTTTCTAAATGATCACTTTATGAACTTAACACATTTCATTTGTTTACAGTATCCTGGCAACTAAATCCAACACTCCCGCTGCCATCTTGTCCCCAAAACGTTAATTTAAGTGTAATTTTCCAAACAAAAGAGGACCAACCCCCCCCCCCAAATACTAATACTATACCTCCCTCCTCTATGGGTTTATTTCTTTTATATAGCTATTTCTATTTTTAATATGTAAACAAACCGACTCAGAAAAAGAAAACATGAGTCAACAAAGACAAACAGGAAAGAGTTATTCCCCATTTCCTGCCTGGCAAACTAAACTTTAAAAATACAAACACGCAAAAAAATCTTTTCATTGATTCTAAAAACAAAACAAAGAACATCTTGCATTGCCCACAAACAATAAACAGCCTTTCTGACTGACTCTCTGTCAGACGCAACGCTTTCACAAAGTTCAAAAGGTCCCCCAAAACTTTTAAACTTTCTTTTTCATTTTCTAGTCAAAGATTCGACACCATGTATCCAGTCTGACATCACACATTTACTAAGGTCCTGGTTAGCTGCTGGTTACTCTCTTTATAACAATAAGCGCACATAAAAATGCAAACTTTTCCATTTGCAACAAACTTCTCCAACTTTTTCATGGTTACCATGGTTACGCATGCTGGGTCGTGATAGTTATGAGCATAACACTAGCTGAGCACTTTCGTCTGCTGTCTTGTTCCATCTATCTGAGACTCTGAAGAGCTCCTGCTGAACTCTATAAACTTACCTGCTCATTAAAAAATATCCTTAACTGTTGTGTGTCTGTGATGAATTAAGAGCAACAAAGGCATTGCTAACCTGCAGTACTCTCCCAAAGTCTCGAACCACGCTTCATTATCTCTACCAAGAGATTTGCTTTTGTTCATGTGTGTCATTCTTTCTATATGTAACCACAGAGTGAGGTCATGTTAACAATCTGTTAAATTTGGCTTACATCCTCCAAACCCACCAAGGAACATGATGATTTGTTGGATAAAAAGCTGACAAAAAGCCTTGTGACTTATACAAGTGTGCGGTGCATTCCCAATACATAGAGAGCACTATATATACAGGTGTAAAATATCATGTTCAAATTGACCTCTGACCTCTCCTTTAAGCTCAACAGATTGACCTGACCTGATTTATAGAGCTATTTAAAACTATGTTTCTTACTGCAGATTTTAGGCTACGTTTACACTGCAGGCGAAAGCGCATCAAATCTGATTTTTTTGCCCCTATGCGACCCATTTCTGATCATGGTATGACAGTGTGAACAGCACAAATCCGATATATTCAAATCTAGTCTGAGTCACTTTTGTGACTGGTCACTCGTCACTGAATCCGATACATATCCGATGTTTCAGAAAGCAACTGCTGTTTGAAAGATCATGTCACATTAAATCCGTCTTTTACGTCACTGACACGAGACAGGCACCAATTATCAGCGCCGGAGAAGACAAACGAGAAAGCATGGCGGCAGAAACTGAAGACGGAGCGAGTCAATGTACAGAAAGTGAAGTTTTGGACTTGATTAGCACACGGGGAGACAATTCTAAACTTTATAGTCGTATTGTAACCAGCCTGTGTTCGCCATCTTTACTTCTATTAACAGAGCGCGTTGTGTTTGTCTTCTTTTGCCCATGCGGGCCGCTTTGAGGGCCGTGAACCGTTCACACTAGAGAGCGTTTGCTGTCACATTTTATTTGTAGTGTGAACAAGCACACAGAAAAAATCGGATTTGATCAAAAAAATCGGAATTGAGCATTAAGACCTGCAGTGTAAACGTAGCCTGAGATGTGTCCTTGATCCAACACAGCTGATTTAAATGGTTAAACGACCTCCTCAACATGTCGTGAAGTTCTCCAGAGGTGATTAACTAATCATTGAATCCAGGGGTGTTGACCCAGGGTGACATCTGAAACCCCCAGGACACCGACCCTCGAGGCCTGAAGTCGCCCACTGCTGCCCCAGACAGTGTTTAAAACACTAAAAGTCCTCTGTAAGAACTAAAACTTACTTAAAAAATTACTGAAAAAGTGAAACTTGGAACATAAGACAGGATTTGTTGAAAAGTCCAATATTTTGCAAAAAATAAATAAATACACAAATAAAAAGATTCTGTTCCAAATCTATTTATTTCCAGTGAGCTTGGTGAAGCACAATCTCCACAGGCAGCCATTACGATCCAGTAAATCTCCTACTGCTAACTTTTTTACTAAATCGATGATGATCAATCGAGACGCTCGGCTCTAGTTGAGAATCTCAGCTTTGATTATGGGTGCACACGACACGATGTGTAGGCAAAATCAATAAATAAGAACAACAACGGTTTTTCTTCCTGTTCACTTCAAATGTAGTCAACATTCAAACTATTTGTCCGCTGTGCAGATCAATATTTCTGCAGTATTTATGAGATTAGTCAGATTGGTGAAGGCTCAGTGGTAGGCCCACTCGAGCTGCAGTGAAGTAAGAGTTGGCTCTATCAAGTCAGTTTAAAGGGGCGTGCACACCAACACGGTCTTTGCTAGCAGAAAATGCTAATCAGTCAGTGCGAAAATGCTTATCTTAATGCTGCTCTCATTGCCGGCGTGGAAAAAAAACTTTTTTGGCATACAAGCTGCTGGAGTAACAATGGAGTGACTGGAGAATGGAAACCAGCAAGAGCAACTTAACATTAAATTTCCTTTTTTTTGATTCAGTGAACGACTTATTTCTTCACAGTCTATTGATAGTGGTGTCGTTGCATCAGCTAGCTTCATTTTTCAAGGGAGTACTTTAGAACCTTATAATGACCATCTGGATCAAAGGAGGACTTGACAAAGAAAAGAAGAAAGAATTTTCCGTGGAGCACAAACTGATATTTCATTCAAAACGCCGAAATTCATCTCAGTGAAGATCAAAGAAGTCACAGAGATTAAAACACATAATGATCTTTGTCTTTCTATCCCTGTTCCCTTACACAAACAGCCGTTCCTTCCGCCCCCTCTTTCCCACCACTCCACACTTTTAAGAGAAACATATTTACTCTAAAAGAATATCCCATTATTACTTTCCCCATTGTTTGTTTTGCTATAATGATGCACTTTTATGTCTTTAATGACTAAATCTCACAGCTCCTTGCTGTGTTAAACACATTTAATCTCATCTAAAAAACTCTTAACCTTGAAATATTTGATGTCAGCACAGGCTGCCCCATATCAGGACTCCAAATCTTTGTTCGGTGAGACTATTTGATCCACATTTCACTTTCTTTTACCAGTCACCTTAAAGGTCAGCCCAAAAGCCATACATTTATGAAACCCAACCAGTGACAGATCGTCCATTTCCCACATAGCAACACCCTGATTTTGAATTCAGTGTCGATTTTCTTTATGTAACAGCACCTTAAAAGGTCATTACGTTGTCTTTCGGCCTGTCGACCTCCAGGAAGCTCACCACACACCCGTGATCCTGCCTCACTGTGGTCCACCAACAAGCGTAAAGCACAAGCAGAGCCACCCTTCTTCTCTGACAGCTTAGCACGTCGAACTTAAAATTGCTAATCCTTCAACAACTTTTTGTTAAATTTTTTATTTAAGCTTCACTGTTTGTTAGATTTAGGCATCAACACTACTTTTGGAGGGTTAGAGATAAAATATACCCTTTTACAGTGGACTAAAACGATGCTCGAGAGTGCCTTATGCAATAACACGTGACCAAGTACGTATGTGTCAAGTCTGGAGAGGGTCCGGGGTGCTCTCCCATGCACACGCTGTCACTCTCCTCTTCCTCTACTGAAGTCTCATGAAGCTAATGTCAAACTGGCAGTTCAAACGGCCATGTACCGCCATCCTGGCTGCAAGTGAAGAAGACAGACTCATGGAGGACTGAACTCACTGCTTCTGCTTTCAAGTTCAGTCAGCAAGAAACACACTTCAGGCTGAATGAGAGAAATGTGAGCTGCTGTGAATATTTAAACAACAGCTTCATGTGTAACTGTAAAGTACTAAAAATGAACTTGAATTGTATAAATTCTTGACAGTGAATGGATGCTTCACATTAAGCAGAAAAGCATCTGAAAATAGCAGAAACTAGTCACTTAAACAGCTAGTGAGACAAAGGAGGACTTCAGTCCGAGCGTCAGTGGTAAATTTGGCATAAACCAAACAGCAACATATGGTTCTGGACCCAGTCCCAGGTGTCTGATGTTAAAGCTCCAGGCTCTCAACGTCTCAGCGCTCCTCAATCTGCCCCCTGGGCACGATCGTCACCACAAATCAAAAAGAAACTACTTCGAAATGTAAATTTATGATATTCTGTGGGAGAAAGAGTTGAAAAATGCCTCCTATAAATATACCTGCATGTGCAGCTCAAACAGAAATCCATGAATTCTGCAATGATGGATCTAACTTTACAGAAAGACACAGATACAGTAAAATGCTCCATAAAAAAACAAAACAAGCAAAAACAATACACGCACACACACCCCCACAGAGAACCATCCTCTAGTCCGCCCACGCTCTCCGCGGATCACACTATTCATTTCATCTTTGATTCCCTTTGCGGACGTGATGAGTTGGAAACATGAAAGGAATCCAGTGAACTGAGAAGAGACTCATTCTACCGCCCGGCCTTCCTTTCTGCCCTTCTGTCCCTCTTTTCTCACCCTCTTCATGTTTGTTTTTTCATCCTTTCATTACTGCGTTTTCTCTCACATGTTCTCATCCACTCTTTCTCCCCGTGCAACAGTGATTATCTAATTTCCACCTTTGTATCTCTATCATCTCCTCTCTATTCCTTACATCTCTACGCACATAATCTTGCCTTCTCTTGTGTTCATCTCTTTCTCCTCGTCGCTGCGTTTTATCGCTCTCTCTTCTCCTCTCTTGCTTTCTCATTTTCCCCACCCCTTCCCTTGGGGATCTGGCAGATACTGGATGCTGCCACTTGGGAATGACGAGGGCGGCGAAGCGGTGGATTAAACACTGAACGATCCGCAGAAATGCCTTGAGCCAAAGCACATGCTCACGCACACATACTTTCCCGCAACACACACCGTTGCGTCACAGTTGCTTCTGTCTCCAAGATCTATTCTTAGAAACAAGGCTATCCTCTTTCCTTCCACTCACCTACACGGCGCATGAAGCCGACATCCTAACAGAACTACCCATAAACCCTTGTCAACATCTGACCCGCACCACCATCGCTCCTTTTCTGCCTCTGCTCTCTTCATCAGTCGTCCCTGCTCTTGTTAGAAAACTTCATTAAGGAGGTCCAATTAAGGTTGGCCAGATTGGTGGTTGCCGTGGCAACGATGCTGCTCATATTATGGTCTGGTCACAAGAGATGAGCAAGATGGGAGCAGCCAACCAGGAATGAAAAAACAGAAAAGGAGAGACTATAATGTGTTTTTTTTTTTCAAATAATCATGTTCTAAGGCATTTTATATACGTAGCATATTAGAGAAATTGGAGGCCAATGTAACATAAACACTAAACATCTGTGTTTAGACGGAGTCAGACATTTTTGAAGAGGATTGACACAACGCATTTATATTTTAACGTTCCCTTGGATAATTAAAACGGATGAAAATGAATGCTTTGCGCTCTGTGGCGTTTATTCGCTTATAGGTTTTAGCCAGTTGACTGGCATGGACTTCTGGAGGGCACCTTTACACTGCAGGCCAACACTGGACTACAGTAAGGGCCTGTCACCTATACATGTTTCAAACCACATGTAATCAGATCACCTGTGAAAAGAAGCAACAAACATATGTGAACAAGTGACCAGGAAGACAGACGGAGCTCCGCTTTAGTGACATACGTTATCCTGTGGTGAATGAGTCCACTTACAGAGGCATCAGGAGGCCTTTTTGCACTTCTATGTGCTCTTGGTCTGAGAAATTCAGTAACGTTCCCATCTGGGAAGGGAAGGGCATGAAATTCCTTACTGTAAAAATAAAGGTCAGGGCCAATTAGCTAGCTTCACACAGCTACCCAGTGTAGATCTGTGGGTCATTTAAGGTAGTTTCAGGGTCACTGTAATGAGTGGTTAGGAGGGACAGGGTGGTAATATTTCAGTTAGATTAACACAATCAGTTATGACATAAATCTAATATGAACTTATTCCGGTGTCACTTTAAATGAACCACCATTCACAACCTGAGGTGCTGTGGGGAAGGATGGATTGGTGTAATTTGGCCACTGTGCTTATATAACAGCATCTGTAGAAGCGCACAGCTATACTCTGTGCTTTGCCGGCAGATGTGAAAGAACAGTGATTTTTTTTTTTAGTGCATCTGATACAGCAGCTATCGGCGTTTTGGTTAAACAAAGCTGGTAAAAATAATTGGCAGGCAGCGGAAGAAAGCCTCGACTTAAACTGTGATGGCACAGATAAATGTTTCAGGGATTCGTTGTTCTCATTAGACTACATGAGGCAAACATCACACAATCCTTTCTGCTGCATCACAACAAGGAGATTCGAAAACTGCTTCGACTTTTGTGACGCTATGCATTTTATTTTTACGAATTCTGATTGTGACGTGCACGTTGGTGGCTGCATGTTAGTTAGGTTTTTTTTCCATCAATGAATTAAATTAATTGACACAATGTGTTGATTTAATTGCATCAAAACAGGAAAATATTTTAAATTATTACTTAATTTAAGATCCTTTATTTTAACTTCCTTACTATGCATTTTAATGATTTAATATATTATGAATGATTTATCAGGATTCATTAAGGATTAGTGTAAAAATGCCAAGCTCTCTTTACTTTTTGATTTTACTACTTGCATAAGAAGTACAAAGATCTGGCTGTTGAGCTGCTGGTTCCTACGTATAAGCTAATAGCCCAAGGTTTAAGACTTTCCTGTAAACATCCATACTCTTCCCTTCAGGATACATCACCTGTATTTATTTCACATCTTTGCTCCATCTGAGAAGGCTGAATGTGGCACTCAGGCCGCGGGGAAGCGGAGCTGTAAGCAGCGGGAGAGGAAACTAAAATAGCCGCCATAAAGCTGTAGGAGCTAATTTAAGCCGAGCAGCGGTGCCTGAACAAATGGAGACTCTCGTATCTCTAAAAGAGAGGGAATGAATTTAAGGATGACATAATTTTTTAAAAGACTCATAATGATTTTGAGGTGCATGAGGGATAGAATTAAAAAAAAAAGAAGACTGACAAATAGGAAATTGAGTTTTCCCCCCCTTAAATAAATGGGTGGATTAAATTCCGCTTGACCAGAAGCTGAATATGAATTAAACAGCTTTTTTGAGGTCCATTACCTGCTTATTCAGGTATTCTACACATGAACCTTTCATCACTCTGCATGGCTTTTCAAGAGCCTGTGAGTGTTAAAATTACAGCTCCAACAGTTTCTTCTGTTCTCCCTGGAGCTTCTGCCCAGAACTCCTGCTTATAAAAAAGGAAAAATAAATAACTGAAACTGGAAGTTTTTGTTGCATTTCTTTGTATTTCTGTTTTCTGGATGTCCTACCTTACTGGCTACCCTCACTTTAAACCAATTTTCTGCAGTTTGGCTATCCCACCAAGCTGGAGTTGTGAACAGCAGGTGGCTCTGTGGTCACAGATAGAGGTGTATGTGTGAGCCGATCACATTAAGGATATCTGATTGACATAGATTAAAAAAGTAAGAAAAGAAAATGTCTGAAATGGTGTATAGTCTGAAACCTGAACTTTTAGCTAACAGGGATTACTTCGACATAGACTGACCTCATTATTTGGCCACGTCCACGTACTGCTTGCCATCAGGGAAGGCACAAAACTGCTTGGGGACCCTTAAAGCAGGAAAGTGGGGGACCCTGAGGGCTGAGAAACCTTAAACTACAGCATTGGGAATGAGCAAAGTTTGCAGTAACATTTAAAGAGACCTGCCCTACCTAATGGGACTCCACCTGACTGTTCCTGTGACAAAGCAACTCAGTGAAAAAAAAAAAGCATTAAAAGAGAAGAACAAAGAGGAAGAGGAGAAAAAGGAGCAAAGCCAACTTAACATTCACTGTCATCACAGTATTATTTTTTTTTACTTTGATGTTTAACATTAGTTAACTTTGCTAGCAGAGCAGAGCCCAGCTCCTCTTGCTACGATGCTACCAAGTCAGGTGCTTGCAGTTGACTTGTTAGTGTAGCTCGCAGGCTAAATGAATGAACAAGCTAGCAGTTACAGTATCAACACTTTATAACCAGCGAGCTCATTCTCTGGCATTATTGGTTTCTGGGACTTTCTTTCTTTGTTCTGGACTGCATATTTGCACTTTAATGAGTAAATCCTTTTGTTTGAGAGAGAACAGTGTATAACAAGCATGCTTCATAAAGCAGATGAACTGAGTACAGTAGCTGCACCAACATAAACAGCGATTATTTGGAACAGTCATGACACGAGCAGAATTCAAGAATAACAATATGGAAAATAGGCTGCTTTTAACATCTGAGAGTGATGTTTAGAGGCCGTAACCAAATGTATTCACTGCTGGAGTTAGATGGATGAGGGCTGCCTTCTAACACTGGTTAAATTAAAATAAAATAAAGAATTAAAAGTCAAAAATAAGAGTACAACAAAAGTACAAAAATATTCTTCCTGCAGGGGATTCAAACGGTTGCATAAATTTTTTTGTTTTCTGGGCACTGGGATATTCTTTCCCTTCTCTTTATCCAGCTTTATGATCACAAAACATATTATATTTTTGGTTTGATCCAAATATAATCTATAAAAATAGAGCAAATACATCCATATATGTAGTACACAGCAAAATCGTTATTAAACATTCACAGCCTGAGTGAGTTTGAATCTTGATGAAAAATCAACTTTTTAATAATCCTCCCACCAAAGCCACACATTTAATTACTTTTCTAATATTAGACTGTTGGGCATCTCAAATATTACATTATTCCGTATATTTATCATTTTTCAAAACCTCCCATTCAAATCTTTGAAATGCACAAACATGTAAACAGAAATCCACACATACAAATGTTGACATTTGGGATGGATGTTTGGAGTTTGCTCACTGCTGACCTCCTGTTGAACAGAATGGAAATCAACAAGCAGAATATGATTGTGTACCTCGAAGGCATGTTTGTCAACCTCTGCTCACCCATCATATTGGCACGAAGACTGTAGATACCGCAGATAAAAATTCTAAACTGACTATGTACGCACAATTCATACAGCAAATAAATTCTGGGAGCGTCTGAAAATGTCATTCTATTCCACTGAAGGAAAAATCCAGCTTAAAGTAAAAATTTTTTTACTTGAATCTGAAAATCACAACTCTTATCTTTAGTTTGTGTGACTACACTCAGTATTAAGCGTTAATACAGGTATTACAGGCCACAGCTTCAATCTTTAAAGAGTTTAAGTCATAGAGGTTGAAATGCATCATCCTCCTTTGATAGCTGTTATCACAAGCTGATGCCTAGAATACGCTGAGCGCCTTGAACAAACGATATCTAACAGCATATCTGAAAGATTTTTTCCTTTTAAAAAGACACTGATTACATTTTTCTAGTTATTTTAATTAAGCTTTTTTTTTTTTAAATATCAGCCCTCCGCTTGCCTGAAGCAGCACAGGAGCAACACAATTTGGAAACTTCGGCTAATCCAGCAACACGCTGATCCGAGCGTGGCTCAATCTGCTCTCCCACTGTGCGCTTCAATTTATTTGCCTTTATTAGCACTGAGGGGAGATGAATCACAGGGAAAAGGGTGCTATCCCACTTTCAACCTCCCACCCGATGCTGCTACACAAAGACGCACACTGCACATGCCAAAGGAATAAATCTTTTGTAAACCAGTATTTACTTATAAATATATGCTTTGTGCCATTAATAATAATATTTTTCTTATAAGGTATACAGTTTACTGGTATTTTCTTCTTTTTTTTGTCACTGGAAAAGTTTATCTGTTGCACAACTGATGACTTTTCATGACCTTTTCCAAATTGGGGAAAACTTCTAATGATATTCAAGTTCATATTCATTAGAGTTACCTGAATATCCCCAGCCTATTTGGGGCACGCTATCAAATGAAGACAATACCCTGTGGTCACACAAACCAATTAAATATCAAAATCTAATTTCATATTTTAGCCCTCCATCCATCCCGATGACCCATCCATGCAACTATAAAGATCATCATTTTAAACTAGGGAACGAACAAAAAGTGTGTCCTGTTTGTGTTATTCAGAAACACACAAATAACAAAAATGATCGACTGAACAAAAAAAACAAAAAACGCATGACGTTATATATTTTTTGCTCTTCTCTTCATCCTCACATCTTCCTCTTAAAAGGGAGTTTTTTTTCTTTCCCTTGTCGCTCAGTGCTTGTTCATAGGGCACCATCACATTGCTGGCATAATATTGTAGCGTCTTTAATTTACCATATTAACTGCCTAGAGGTGACTGCTGTTTTGAGTAAGCGTTATATAAATTAAAGTACTTTGAATAATTTGAATATAACACATGCTTAACTGAAACAACCGATTTTATCCATGTCCAGTTAATGTCACCTTTACTCGTGTGCACGACGAAGGTTTTACAAAATTATTATTATTATTAAGGTATTGTAGATTCTTCTGCTTCATGTAAATGACATAATTCTCTTAAACCTGAGGGGTGTGATTTCGTATACCGCTAAGCAAATAAATCACCTGACTAGCTTATTTATAGTAACCGCTTTCTATCAGCTTGCAATCTTGTGTTTGGTTTTTGGGTTGGGGGGGCAATGATTAGGTTTATATTTGGGTTTCGGATTGTGCCTTTGGCTGACATGTCGTTATAAACACAGCCGCGTACGCCGTGCATATTTGTAGGATTAAAAACGATGTCTACTCGGAGGGGCAGATTACTGCTCAATCATTAGCTTTTGCACTGTGGAAGGAGGCACGACAGCGTTTCCTGAGGGCGGCCGTGACAAACTTTTTTAACTTTGAACTTTTCACCATTCCCCTGGTGATCCAAAACTGCTCACTTTACACTTTGTTACTTCCCACACTCCCACAGGTGCTAAATTTACAGCTTAATCTGACACATACAACGCACCAAATCAGGTTATGGAGATACTGTTTGTCACTTAACACAATTTTAACTACGGTAAAATTCACTAAAGATTAGACTAATTCCATTAAAAGCTAGTTTCCACCACTGCTTCTATCCATTTTTGCTCCCACTGAAACATATGCCAACATTTCCACACAAGCATCCGCCATACTCAGACTCCAACTCATGCACAAATTGCCATCCCCTGACTGTAATCCGGTATAGCTTAACGGTGAGTTATAGCCCATTATTCTCCTGCTATACAACAAGCTTCAGACTATGGAGGTGGGAGATAGTGCTCCTCAGGCGCTTAGCACTTACACAAAGCTACCTTGTGTACGAGAGGCAGCCACAGAAGACCTGGGCTGCTTATCAGTATATATACTGGGCCACAAATGGATGAGTGCTATATGCGTGCGTGCGTGTGTGTATGTGTGTGGAGGAGGTGTGTGTGTGTCCGTGAGAGCATCCATCCCAGAGGTGTCAGCGTTATCTCCCGAGGCCAGAAAGAAAGAGCGAAAGACAAGGTAAGTGCAAGACAGAGATGGATGGAGAGAGGGGGTGAGAAAGAGAGCCAGGAGGGGGGAGAGACATAGAGAGAAATAAGGAAGAAGGAGAGAGAGATGGAGATGGAGAGAGAGTAAGTGCTGTCAGTGATGTGCAGGAAAGCGTGTAAGACATGGTCAGTGTGTCAGTGGCGGGAAGTCTCCGACACTTAAATGTGACAAACACACACACACACAAAGTTCAGGAGTCGGTTGATGCTCACCGTTACACGCCACCTTCCCTGCTAATCTCCACATAGTGAGCGATGTGAGAGCCAATCAGTGAAAAAACAACGCTGAACTCGGGATTATTGGAATGAACTCGCATTGTTAACCCACGAGTGCGTGTGTGGGCGAGAGTAACTCAAGTTCAGCTTTTTGGACGAACCTTTACTGAAACTCCTTAACACACCTACAACGAGATCCGTGATTCGCTGTGTAGACTCGCCTACAATAGATAAACTGAAGCGAACAATGGAGTTCTCATACAAGAATAAAACTCCCTTCATCACGTCATTGTATTAGATTCTGAACATCTACTTGCCTGTTTGATTATACACCGAGTAAGATTCAGGATTCTTTATCAAACAGTCAGTATTTAAAAGATGAGATGTATCTAAAAAACAAATTTAATGAAACAATTTCAATCCTATCATTTAACATCGTACAAAAAAGATCATTTTTGTTTATATATGGCTTCCTTGGAAACTACAGCACGAGCTTGACTGAAGATTGTATGTGTAGTTAAATTTGTCATGCTCAAAGAGGAACTGTCCCCTTTTGCTTCAATTATCTGACCTCTGTTTATGTCATGGTTGATGCTTTTTTGTTGTCAAATTTTATTCTACTGCCTCCCATTACATGGTTGTTTTCTCGGATAGTTTTACTTCTTGTTTATTTCTCCTTCCCCTCCTCAACCAATCACTCGCCTTGCTAGCAGTTAACCTCCATTTTTCTGGTTCTTATTGTGGTCAAGCTTTCCGGTCTCTCCCTGGTGTTTTAACATTGCAGTGTTTTTTTTTTTCTCAGCCTGCTTCTCGGATTTTTTCAAGGTAGTACCTTTTATTTTTTGTCATCTTGTGTTTCTGGATTTGCTTGTTGTTTCGATTGTTTCCCTTGCTGACTTATGACTTATATATGGCTTATAAAGTTTTGGGACTTCGTACTTGGACTAGTCTGTATGCAGGGACTTAAATGTTGATTCTTTTTGAGACAGTCTATTGTATAGTTACTTGCTTTTAATTTGTATAGTGAAGCCAAAGGCTGATTTCAACACTGTTGACGGGAAAGTTCTTAATTATTTTAAAGCACTAATGCCACAATTACATCAAGTTAATGAGTGTGTGGCACTTTGATTCTTCTTTAATATGTGAGTCTTCTTCTCTCTTTCACAATCCTCAAAGTCATCTATGTATTTAAGATGTTTGTTTTTTTTTAAAAAAAGACAGAAAAAAATTGTATGTAATTTAAAGCTTGTTGTGCAGAAATTGGCTTCCGAGTGTTTTAAATAGCACACTTGTTTACCTAAAAAGTTACCCAGCATCGACCCTTTTGGCATTGCTGTATTTACTTGCTTTTCCTAATACTGTGCACTTTAACTCCAAGTCGACCAAAGTTATCAGAAAAATGAAATTTCCTTTTATAATTACCAGCCATTATCATCTCAGGGCGAACAAAGCTGATCGTCCCTGCTGACGTTGCGGAGATAACACAAGGTGCACGCTGACGTCTGTGGAAAGCAACATTGATTTGCTGTAAGCTGCAACCTGAAAATACCCCCTTTCCATCTTTATAGCATCCACAGGAGACCACAGTATGAGGTGCATTTTGAGAGTTTGAGGTTTGAATAAAGTTTCCTTCCTTTAGACTTTATTTTGTTCTTACTGGCTGCTTTCTTTTACATTCATTTATGGTATGACACTTTAAGCTGCTTGAATATACAATGGTGGTTTCACAGCATTAACCCTGCAAGTTAAAACGTTAAGCTTATCCAGTGATTTTAAACATGACACCAAGCTGTCCTTTAGAAGTGCCCTTATGTGATGAGAATGGAGTGAATTTATGGTCATTATTGCCACGAACTCCGATGCAATCCAGGAAAAACACAAGAGGACACTTTGTGCATATCTGTGAGATGCCAGCAGCTGCGACCAAACAGCAAAAAATTTAAGCCTCCGGAGATGAATAAGGGCTGGAAACTGCAACATGAAAGTCAAAGTGAACACTATTTACAAGCGGGAGGACCTGGCAGAGGACGACCCAAATTAATGAAACTCATTGTGTGTTGAGAAAAAATAGGTCTAGAAAGTTTATGGCAAGTTACCCAGTAGTAGTTTTTGTATATTCCAGTATACAACAACAGAGACACTCTCAAGTGAGGCCAGTTTCCACCTTTACTTAAACCCTTGAGCTGTGAATTATGATAAATATAACATGTCATAATATTTAACCTACACATCACATGCTTAACTGACGGCGGTCAAAAGACTTAAATGATCTAAGAATACATTCAGTATTAATATGGCGTTAAATAGATAACGTGTTGCCAATACAAGCAGCTTTTCCTGGCAAGTTCCCCTATCTTTGGAAAACATCCTTTCTAGTTTTAGCACCAATGGTCTGAGGCAGCTGAATATTTCACTGCACACATCAGGACACACACAAATTGCCCCCACACACACACACACACACGGCACTTTGCAGTAGGCTTGAGCAGACACCTGCTCCCTTGTCTGGACTTGTTGTGAACAGGTGAGGAAAATCTCAACCGCTGTGACAAGCTAAACACAACAACACCATTCCTCTGGGAGAGAGAAGAAAAGCAAAAGAGAAAGGGATGGACGGAGGGAGGCAGAAAAAAAAAGAGGTGCCAGCTGGGATGCAGGTGGGTGCAGATTCTGTGTATTCTGCCTGATAATGATGGTAGAAGGACTGAAACAATGAGAGGAGACAGAAAAAACAAAGGATGTGGGCAAAAGGAGGGAGGCAGGGAGAGAAAGAGACTGGGAGAAGAAGAGAAAATTTCTGGAGGGAAAACCGGGTTAGAAGTCAGCAGGTAAATCCGAGAGGGAATAAAGAGATTGACACAGAGTCGAGTCCATCTGTGTCAGTCTCTGCAGCCCCAACTGACCTCGTGATTGGCTGACTGGCAGAAATCCCTTCCTGATTACTGACAGACTGACTGACTGGATGGCTGCCTGGTTCACTGTCTCACTAATCATATGACTGACATCGGATCAGATGACCAAGTCTTACCTCTGGTCTTTTGAAAATGCAGATTTATTTGGTCAACCTCTTCGTTTTACTTAACGAGCATCTCAAAACTACAACATATGGATCGGAGTTTGAACCAAAATTACTTTTAATTATGTAATTTCTGATTTTTCTCTCTTTTCCCATCTGAATTGCTAAGTAGTTTTATTGTATATGCCAAGAAACAGAAACTGGCCTCACAAGTGCAGATCACATGATTAGAGAAAAAACAAATATGGGTCCCACACTGAAATGGATAAGTGGGGAAAAGATGGATGGATGGATGGATGGACGAGTCTATCACTATTAATCCTAAGAGGAAAAATTAGTTAACAGAATTCATGAATTAGGCTGAATTGTAAGTAGGTTAGGGGACAGGCAGTAGCAATAACAGATTGAGTCATTTTTCACTAAATTACAGGTTTTTTTCAAGGTCTATGTTCCAAATATGCATTTAAAATCTCACTCTGGCCTGTTTCCCTCAAGGGACACTCACTCACCTTGCCTGTCACCAGCTCTGCAAATGCTGCCTGCTTCAGTGAGGCAGCTGTTCGACTTTGACAGGCTTTATTATTAGTTTACTGACACTCCTTATGTCCTGTCTGTACTAACTGTGAAGTCCTGTTACAGTTTACCCTGCTCCCCATGTCAGCTGTGATGTCCCTTGTAATGCATCATCCCCAATTAACCGAGTCAAATTCTGTTTGGACCTATTGTAGCTGGCGTATTAAGACCCATCAGTTCCAATTGTCTTTTTGGAAAGAGCAAAGCTGAAACTGCTTGCATCCGACACCTTCTCTCTGATCGCCTTTTCAAAAGCAAGCTAACATATCAAACTTTTATGCAGTACGCGTTCAAAGTGTTTAAAAGTCCAAGTTAATGGAAGTGCTCTGGCAGAGAGCCGGACCACCTGCTTCACTGATCAGCTAGCTGACCACTACAGTGGAAGTTAGTGTCCAAACTCCCCAGCTTCATTATTCCTGCATTTATTCCACCCATTCATCCATTTTCTTAACTGCTTATCCAATTCAGGATTGGGAAGAGGACTGGAGCCTCTCCCACCTATCATTATACTCGCTACAGGTCACTGGTCCATCACAGGGCAACTATTCACTCCTACGGTCAATTTAGTATCACGGACATGCACTTCTGTGGACTACACGAGTACCAGAGAGGACACATGTAGGCAGAGAGAGGATATGCAAATTCCACAGAGAAAGGCCTCGGTCGGGGGCCGGTGGATTTGAAGCGAGGACGATCTTGCTGTGAGGTGATGGTGCTAACCAGTGCACCACTGTGCTGAAACCCCTGCATTTATTCTCTTACTGTGAACCGTAAATGCTATATCTCATCACAACAAATAAGTGCAACTGCTATCTAAGTTGTCACATTTAACAAGTTTGTTTTAAAAATTACTTATTGCATATGTGTCTGCTCAAAGATTGGCCAGACTGTATAGAGATTTTGACACTGAGATTCTTTTACACGCTCTTATTATAGTGCAGGTTTTTTGCACTTCAAATTAAGTACTACAGTCTGAAGGTGTGAAGCAACAGGGCTGAAGGTCACAGGATTTGCCATCTTTGCTGCAACACAGCGCAGACATCTGTTGACCATTTCAATACCAGGTCATGAGACAAATCTGCCAAATCTGCCCCCGAAGAGAAATGCTTAAAGTCAGTCCACTGATCTGCGATGCCCTGTTAGTTTTAACCTTCCTTTCTAAAGTGGTTTATTCTCGGAGCTGCAGAACTTTAATTGCTGCCATCACACATTATCTTCTTTGCTGCTAATAGCCAAAAACAAAACATCCTGACCTCTAAACAAGCTCTTCATTTTCGCACCAATTTATTTTTCAGTATTGTGCTTTTTGCAGTTGTCATCTCAGAGTGACGAACATGTAGTTTAGTGTTGATGAAGAGTGTTTCATTAACGATTTATGGCTAAGTGTTAACAAGGTGGGATGTGAAGAACTTAGTCATGCACTTACAACTTGATTGAAAATGACAAGTGAAAGCCTGTCTGATTGAAGTTCAGAGAGTTTTCAAAGAGTTTTTTTTTCCCTCCTCTATATTAGGCTGACTTTCCTCCTAAACTTTTCCTTCTTTTACCATTTACTGTGGAACTAATGAACATTTTATACGTTTGGCTTTTGATGAGTCCTGCCTGTCATATGACATCAGTCTAATAACTAGCTAGCTGACGGGATGTTTAAGAGGACATGAGAGAACTGAAAGGAGATGAAGGTGGTATGCATATACACACATAAAGATAGCCCGAGGCCATATGTGCTCCAGTCCACTAAGTCAGAGCCAATGTAGGTATCACGAGAATGTCAGTAAGATAAAGAAGCAGATCAAAGAGACGGCTGAAATCATATCAGCAGCACAGAGACTGACAGAAACAGACTGATGGACTGTCAGTCTGTCTCATAGGTCACATCGTGTTATTACACATGAAAGTGAAACAGGCTCATAAAAAGTTAGGTCGGTCTAAACCAAGATGTTTTTACAAAAGTCTACATTAAAAAAAAAAAAAAAGAAATATTGAAAATGACGACACACTGTTAACACAATGTTTCCACGTTGTGTGCAAATATTTCCTGACAGCATTAGCTATGTAAAGTAGTCTGAGAAACACTATGGAGAGGACTCAGGGTGTGGGGATGGGGTAGGGGTTACCTGTGTACCCAAGGAAGACAGCTAAAGTGCGTTTTACATGACATAAGCTTTTTACATGACAGTCTAAATGAAAAATAGGGTGAGATGCGCCTCATCTTTTAAAGTGCCATGAAAGTCGTTTCTGCTGCGGTTTGATGTGGCCGAGGTGCCCGTCTGAGCCGCCTGTGCCAAAAACAAATTGCTGCCATTGCAGCTTGATGAGGAGGAAGGGCGAGGCGGCAGTTATCACACCTTTTCATTACTCAACGTTTCTGACAGCTTATCTACCCCACGTTAAAAAAAAAAAATAAAAAAATCCATCCCTTCAAAAGGCTTTAGAGGCTGAGTCAGGAAGCTTTAACACTGACGAAAAGAGGAGAGAGGGAAGACAGGGAGAGATAGGGACGCAAATGTAGCAGGAATTGAGACAGAAAGAACTCAGCTAACTTCCTGTTGTCTAAAAGATTATATGTTTGAATTTAACAGAAACTTTCAAAGATTAAAACTCTGCAGTGAAATTGTTTCAAATCTAGAAGAATCGTCGACATTAATCAGCTACAACAAAGGTCCTAGCACTGAACACTATGATATGCATGCTTTTCAAAGCTAAATCAGCAGGGGTTCCCATGCAGATTCTTCGAAACCCAAGCAGAAAAAGATGAGCCAGTGAGTCAAACTTGTGTCAGTTTACTTATTTACCTGTGCACTAGCCTGATTAAAGGGCAGGCAGATTGACTAAAATGTTGATATTACAATAACTTTTGAGCATCAACAAAAGTGATTTTAAAAAAAAGAGAGAATAGGTTCTTTTCCCATTAGATCATGTCACGGACAAATTAGCATCTTTCTCAATGCTTCATGCTTTACGTTTGTGCTCTTGCTGTCGGAGTAATTTCAGCTGTCTCCGTTTTCAGCGCAGCAAAATTACCAAACAGTCACAATTTACCTTCATAACTGCTTTTTAACATGCATGATATTGGGTTACCATCAGAAAGCAGCAAAAAGAAATGTGCAATGTTGGGTAAGTAAAGTGTATTAATTGGTTTCCTATGATGCATTTACTTTAAAAATCAAAACACAACAATTTACCTAATATTAGGTGTTTCTATGCTGGTAATTAATAATTATAATTAGTCTTCTTATTACAATTTGATCCTACTTTGTGATTCTCAGAGCAAATCATGCAATATCTGAGCCATAATGACTTTAAAATCTGAGTTTTAAAATTGTGTCCTATATAATTACATCCTATGGTTGAGTAAGGATTTACACTGTGGCAAAACACCAAAAAAAAAAACCAATTTTTCATTGTTGAAGTTCTTAATTTGTATGATTGTGACTTCTGCTTGAACATGTCGTGCTCAGGGCAATGCTTCACTAAAGTACCTTCCATTTTTATAGTGCAATGGTATTTCTGCTCCTATAATCTGTAAACAAAAGCCTACACAGATTCCAACTCATCTGTACAAACTGCAGCTGCATCTAATATAAATAGAGGAAAAACTCAATATCAGGAGAGCGAGAGTAAGTCAGAGACACCGAGTCTCCATTTACAAAAGATTAGAAAAGATTTATCTATTGCTAGTCCAATTTATATCTGATGAGGATAAAGAAGACGTATCCTACTGCAACATAGCTGGGCACAAAGTACCCACTGCCATCCAAAAAAAGAAAAAAAGACCTGTCAGACTTGTCCCCTGTAGATGATCGCACCTCAGCAGGTCACTCGGGTTACATGCAGGGTGTTCACATTGGTGGGAAAATGTCCTCGGGGGTGAGGAAACATCAGCAGGGCTGATAAAAACCATCATCACCAAGTCATCACCTTCACTGCTAAGTAGAAAGGCAGCGATGACAAGGCCTCCAGAGGTGCAGGAAAAGTAAGTCCAGGCTGTCCAGGAACACCTGCCAAATGTGTAGCTTCTCAAATAGTGTTCAAGACGTATTTGCTTTAGCTGCAAGTTCGGCTTTTCTTTGTGACAGGTGATTATTAGCCACCTGCTTTAGATTCAAATTTAACCCATTCTTCCTATGTCTACATTGAAATTTCCAAAAGATCATTCTACTAGGAACATCAGTTGTAGGGCTGGGCAAAACGATTATTTTCCTAATCGATTAATCTAGCGATTAATTTTTCGATGCATCGATGAATCTAACGATTAATTTTTCAATCCGATTCTATTTTGATTTGATTATCAATTATTTCCCCATTATTTGACTTGTATAGCAATTTCACATTTACTAATATATGTATCTCAATAAAAAACACAAATTTCTTCATTTGAACACCTTTTAATCAAAAAAAATTGCAAAATAAAGTTGTAGTAGTAGTACAATCTTATATTAGAGATAGCATTTAACAAGAAATGAAATGTGCAAACATATATAAATTTAAGGAAATTTAACAAAATGTTTAAAATAAATAGCCGCAATGGTGTCTTTAAACAAAAAAATGTAACATTCACTTTGCTTTCTGCAAAAAAGTGCACTTCATTCACAAAAAAATAATCCATTTTGTTGCCGTTTCTCACGTTTCTGTGTGCGTGTGAGTTCCTGATGCCATCGTTTGAGGTGCTGGTGCATAGCCGTCGTACTTATATGATAGGCCATTTCCTTACAGAGCCGGCAAACGACTGAATCACTTCCCATACTGTAGAACTGCGTGTTCAGGTGCAGTGATTTAAGTCGACTGCGGCTGCCTCACTCATGTTGCCGCTACTCGCTGCCGCCATGTCTGTTTTGAAAGTGACGACAATTTTTTTACGTCGACGTATTTTACGTGTCGACGTAATTGATTACGTCGACGCATCGTCCCAGCCCTAATCAGTTGTCCATCCTATCTGAAAGAACCCATGCAAGCATTCCTGAGATGACAATAAGGAGTGTTACGAGCACGGTGGAGCGAGGGAGCGTTATGTGCATCTGTCTATAACCAGGAGACTGGAAGTCTTATCTGGGGCCATTTTTAGACTTCACTTAGACTTGCTGTTTTGATTAGGACTAGATACACAAAAATGCCCTGAAGATGACAACACCACTGTGCATTTTACTCTACATTTAATTATTTACATAAAGGCTTCATTTTCACACCGTTCAGTTTCTGTTTTGTGCTTTTTGCCACTCTCGCCTCATGGAGGATGTAGCTTGGTATTTATAAAGGGTGATTCATTAACTATTAATACCTAATTGAGGGTGTTAACAAGGTGGGATGAAGGAAACATTTTGCTACAACACAGCTTGATTAAAAATGACAACTGGAAACGTGAAATTAAAGTTTACATTTTATGTTTGATGTACATATATTTAGATCTGCACATGGCTTTTAATAAGGTGTGAAGTGACAAACTCATTTGAAAATTAAAACTGACAGAAACCGACAAGTGAAAACTTGTGATGTTAAAGTTTTTGTTTTTTTCAAATGAAGTTTTAATGAGCAGTTTTTTTTTCTTCCACCGTTTACTGTGGAACAAATGAACATTTTCTATATCTGGCTTTTCAAATGCTGGAGTTCACTGAACTTTAAAGTGGAGCCATAACACTGACAGCTTGCACAAAGAACGTATGGGGTCCCGAGAAAGTATACAGAGCTATAGACTAATGTTAACTGCACAAAACACACAACCGGTCAATTTATCAGACACCCTGTCATAGAAACGGGGAAACACGAACATATTTAAACGTTAGTTCGAAACAAAAATAAAAAAATGACCAAACCAAATTCACATTTTTGTATTTCTTGTAATTTAAGCTGACAAACTGGACGTCTCTGAGAAGTCAGATATTATGATCAATCAAGCACATTTAACCACTAAAACAAATTTTCTGTAATACAAGTAAACCACTGCAATTTGGCATCTTAATCAAAAAATAATAATATGGTTCACAATTTATTCTGCTCTCTGTAAATTTGAAAATTCATGGATAACAACAATAATTATATTGTGGCATTAGAAATATAATTTTTATTAAATAACTTGTGCATACTAGTGGAGATTAAACATAAAAAATTATTTAAAATGTTTTTATAACTACCAATATTGTTATTTTGGGCAGCTGTGGCATACATCCTAAATAAGGTGGCGGCCTAATATATTTGCAGAGCAATGTATATGAGCTTTGATCAGTGGTTGCCGATCAATGGTCAGGACAATTTGCATATTAATGATCAAGGAACTGACCTCAGAGCCTATTGTTCATTCAGTGGGCTGGTTTCAGTCATTGTGCAAATGTACTGTTTATAAGGTTGGAACCTGCAGCTGAGACTGAAGAAGTCCCTTGGATGAGTGATTAAACGCTACGTCCAGATGAACTGACTCAACTTTTGGGATACCTCTGTATATCACATTTAAAGGGGATTGTTTCTTGCCTTTAAATAAACAAATGAATCAGGTATAATAGAAGCTATATAATACGGGCTAACAAAGAGTTAAACGACATGCCGAAGTTTAGCTTCGTATTTCATGCCATGTTCACGGCGTGTGGGAGGAAAGGAACAGATGGGACGTATTCCCAAGTTAATGATCTATACATGTCACATTATAATCAAAATGCTTGTGTGAAAATTGAAAATATGGTGCATTGAAGCTATTAATTGAACTAAATAAAGTTGACATGAGGCGTTTATGTTTGTTTAGTTTTCAGGCGTTTCTATTTGATAAACATATCTTAGCCTTACTGTACACGAAGACAAACTTTTGCTAGCTTTCTTTTGTAACGCTTTCTCTTTTATTATGCAGATTTGCTATTTTTAGTTGCTTGCTCTGCTGTGAACATATAATAACATGATCCCCTTCTTTCCCTAGAAGCAGTCTACTGTGAACATCTACAGGAAGTGTTACAGCTTTACAACAAGATACAAGTAAGTTCAAATAAAAAAACAAACAAACAACATTGTTACAATGTATAATTACGAAACGATGAATTACACCCATTTCATGAATATATGATGGGGACTCCCCCCCCCTTCATTTCCAGCATTCGTTTATTCATACAGACATGGGAGCTGTCTGCTATTTGATCCACCCCTCTTTTTAAATCCCGGCTTTTATGCAAGTGTAAAAAAAAAAAAAAAGCCCCAAACCTCTCTCTGAGGACAGGCTGCAAACAAGAATATACTGAAAGTGTCAAACAACACAGAGAAAGGAAAGGTGGCAAGGTGATCCAATCAAGAAAATCCACAGATCCGGCCTGTAATAAAGTATTAACATTTCTTTATGAGAGATACCGAGCGCCTACATCTCACCTCCTCCTAATCTCTGGATCTGTGAAATTCCTGAAATGAGCATGTTTACACGAGGGGGAGAGCAGATAGAGGCCAACATGTAAGTGCGGAGTGTGCTCGTGTAAAACCCTTACGGTGAATTAGGCAGTTCAGCCTGAAGGCAAAGATACATGGCAGAGAACCCCACACTTTTTTCTTCCACAGCAGCGAGTGGGTTCAAAGCAGAAAACATTTCACCAAATCCAATTTTTTATTTTTTTTTTCACTCGACCTTGCTGAACCTCTCGGCATTCAGTCATCGGCATCTCCATCGCTGCAGCTAGATCACACGTGATCAGTTTTAGATGAAGGTATACACAAATAGACTGTCTCTCTATATGAAAAGTTCACACAGTGCACAAACACACACAAAACATCTATGCATTAGCAAACACAGCTAAATCTAAAGGCACCTGTGCAATGCCCTTGCATCTAAATAAAGCTGTCCACTGTCATTTCAACTTCAGCGTCTCCGTGAGAGATGATTTAGAGTGGATGTGCATGCAGTCGAATGAAATGAGCAGAAACATTAAATTTAGCCTTCAGCGAAACACTCGGGGGTTGGTTGTTTTAAAAAAAAGGCTCTCGTGGGTCTAGTTGTTTCTCATGTGGATTCCTCCTTTGTTTGTTTTCTCCAATGACTGTAATTGGCCTTTTATTGTGTGAGTTGAAGTAAAGTGAAACTGACAGTGGTGCGGTTCTGCGGAGAGATTGGACCTGTTAGATGCTCCAAAGCTCCTGTAACATTTTCTTGGACTGATGCCTCAGCTGTCTGGTAAAGACTGGACATCTACACTTTATACCATTCAGGAAGGAGGGAGGGATTGTTTATATTCAGTTTTATTTGTGTTGCCTGTTATTAGAGGATTTGAAGAGCTTTAAAAAAAACCTAAAACTAGCTACTAAAACTAAAATGCAGTTAAATTATATTTTAATTAAAACATTTTTTTCCAATGTTAATTATTCCTTAGTGCATATGTGTACACACATGCATAAACTAAGTTAAAATATAGAAACGTGCATTTGCACAGCATTATAGTCAAGCTCAAAATAACTCAAACACCTACATACGATATGAGTGACAGCAGAAAATTAAAAGCACTTTGCTTTGCACAGTGCTTTTGTTAAGAGGTAATACATATTCCTTACTTATTTCTTACTTGGAAAAATAAGTGACCTTTTAGATTATTAACAAATATGATACACTGATTGTGTTGGCAAGCCCTCAAAAGCAACAGTGAGGCAACTGTTGTTGTGATTCAGTGCACTATAAATAAAATAGAATTTAGGTAATTGCGTCTTTAAATTGTGCTACAAAAACAAAACAAAATTATTAAAATTAGTTCTAAAATATCAGGGATGGGAGAAGCTGGACTGGTTGTTATAAAACAATTTCCTTTTTTTGATATCAATTATTTTAACTGTAAGGGAGTGGTTACAGCTCAGTATATGTTAATGTGTCCCAACCTAATGCAAACCACTACTTTGTGTAACACGCAACAAGTATTTCCACCTAAAACCAAAGAAATGTTAGCAACATTAACAAAAACAAGTTGTTTGTATAAATTAACAGTTTCCAAAAATTGCACTTTATTAAATAGTTTGAGTTATGGGTTGTGTGCGGTAGTACAGGGTTGCAGGCTGGAGCCTATCCCAGCTGTTATGAGGCGGGAGGTAAGGTACACCCTGTACAGGTCACCACCCTGTGGAAATGACCATGAAGGAATCTGTGGAGGCACTCAAAAAGGTTGGCCCTGGATTTAAATCTGCCAAGTGGATTTAAACCCTGGACCGCCTTCCTGCGAGGTCACAGTCCCTCTAACCCCGGCATCACTGGGCCACCTGTTAGTGGTATCAAGCAGGGGATAAAGTAGAATTTCAGCTAGAGGGGGAACCCTAATACCCCGTGTCTTTGTGAGTCAAGATGACCAGAATGAGTTCCAGTAATTCTTTTTCTTTTTTTGGACTAGCCTCATTATCCGATTTGTGCCTCTGCTGTGGCTCTGAGATGGATTTAGCCAACTGTACTCCACAACATTTTAGCAGATGTTATCATACTAATATGATGGCTTGCCAATCCCCAGCTATAATGTAAAACTACAGTGTGGCAAGTGAAAATCTCACTGACTTAAAATATCTATGCATGGCCTTCATTAGCCTGCATTTGGGTCCTCCTTCCACAGTTTCCTAAACACTTGTTTGCATCTTTCTCAAATTTCATTCCCCCTTGTTGACAGTGAAGCCTTATAAATGTTTTAATGGGATTTAAAGTTTGACATAAGCTCATAGTTAGCTGATTTGGTTCAGACCTGGTTAACTGAAATATTTGGAGCCTGCATGTTGTCCCCACGCCTGCATGTTCTATTTAGTTTTCTACTCGTTTCTTCTAATGATCCATAGAAATCTATTATTCTAAATTAGCCTTTTGGTGTGGACGTGATTATGCATAGTTGTAATTTCTCTTTCTTTAGCTTTATGATAGACATGTGACCAGTCCTGGGTGTGCACCAGGACAGGTCACATGTCAACCTCTGATTGTTTTTAAACTGTGCAGCTTCACCTTTAAGCGGATAAGTCGGAGGTGATTTGAGGATGTAGTTTTCAAGCACTATTTTGTTTTCAGCACAGAGCAGAAATTGAATTTTGAAGTGACAAATCTGCTGCTGCAGACAATTTTAACATTCCTATTTACCTGTTGACCAATTCCGGCTGACATGGGAACACAATGTTTCTCTCCTTTTTTTTTTTTGTTCTCAAAGTCAATAAACAGCAAAGTGTTCAGTCAGAGCTAAACAACAAAACTGAGTTAGAACAAGGTGTGTTAAACCTTATGTACTGTTTGGATTTAATATTGACCTGTCATTTTTAACCCGGAAATTGCACGACTTCTCCTAAAGTGACCAAAAACACACACAAAGTTAAATACTTTAAAGTTTGTGTATAGTGTTGTACAGGTGCTATACTGTCACAGAAGTCTCAGTGCCCAGGTTCCCACAGAGACACCTGCACCGGCTCGTCTTTGAAGGATGTAGTGTAGAGGGAAATAGAAAATGAACATAAGAATGTTCATCTATGATGCACAAAAGGAAAAAAGGTCATACAGCGATCACATGGTGTCTTTAGATAGCTCTGTAACAGGGTGGCACGGCGGCGGTTAACGCTGTTGCCTCACAGCAAAGAGGATCCTGGTTCATATCTCAGCAGAGGCATTTTAGTATGACATCTGCATGTTCTCTCCTGCAGCTCTTCCAGCATCCACTCAGTGACATACACGTTGGTTAAGCGGTGAGTCTAAATTGGCTGTGGATGTGGGGTAGATAAAGTGCTCTATGAGCGTACGGTTAAACTGCGGCTTGTAATTAAAAACCCTGTGTGTGCTAAGTAAAAGCAGAAAAACGCAATAGAAATGTGAGTAAATTACATTACATTTGCACCCACAGGCATCTGCATGTAATAAAATGATCTAAAAATGAACAAATGGTCAAATCCATGCTTTCTAACCTAACTGAAACTGAGACCATAAGGGAAGTTGGGGGGGAGGGGGGGGGGCAAGACTGTAGGAAACAAGTGTGAGTCCCACACATGCAAGCTGTCTTACCGCTATTCTGTATGCACAGACTAATTTGCAATAACCACAGTTTTTGTATGTTTTGTGCTTTTATTTAAATTTTAATTCATTTTAAATAAATATTGATAACTTGAGATGATAGCTTTTCTTACGATATAGCTGTAAGTACATGTGGTTGCGTTGGTTATTAATGCACATATAAATAATCCAAACATTTCCGGAATGTTTGCAACATTTTCATTTTGAACTGATGTATTTAAATCTTTATTGCATTTAACGTGGGGTAACACGGGGCATGATATTGTGTAAGAGTCCATAATTTTCCCTCAAACAAGTGTTGGAAAACAAAAACATAAACATTTCCTGCTCTCTGAAAAAGTATAAGGATTAACCCTCTTTATTTAATGTCATACATCCTGTAATCAAATTACATTTTTCAGTAAAGCAGTAATGTTACAGATTTTTGTCACCTTTTTCACAACATGCTTAGTGTGCAAAGCCCTTTACTTCCAGAAAAAGTAACAAGTAATATGTTATCCATTACAATTTATGTGTAACAGTCACAATACTGTTAATTACAAATAGAATATTACTTGAATCATTACACTAGAGTAACCTAAACAAAGAGAATAAATAGAGTTTACTTTATTGGAGTATAAAAGAAAATGCTGTTGCAGAGATACTTTCATTAACCTTGTTTTTTGCTAATATTAAGTCATATTTCACTTTGTGTGTGTGTGTCTCAGATACCCAGATATCTAGTGATACAAAAAGTAAAATGAGTTATTGTCTTAGCGTCTATAGGGATGCTACCATTTTTTTAAGAGGAAAACTCCAGATGGAGTGTTGTCATGGTAATAAAGTCTTATTTTATCACAACAAACAACAGTTACAGCAGTTAATTAGAAGGCTTACCAGCACTCATTGAATTGCAGTTAACCATCCAGATAACCTTCTTCCTCTACACTTTGATAAAGGCAGGCGTTTCGGGTGAAGACTAAATAATGAGTGTGGTAAACTTAATGCTATCTCAGTGTAAAATCCCTCCTAATTCTAATGAAGAGCACTGAAGACTTTAGTGTGAATTCCGATGTAATAACATCGCTTACATCAGACGCACAATGAGCGTTTCAGTCCAGATTGGGGCATCAGTAAAACATACAGGCTTGAGTATTAAGATCATAGAGCGTATATAAAAGACAGAAAAAGCCTTTGGGTCTAAAAGGTGAAGCCAGTGTAAAAGTACCCTAGGACTGCAACCTTTCTAATGGCCCACAGGGGATGGCTCTTCCGTTTGCAGAAGAAACCTTAAATGTATAGAGGTCTATCGGGAGATGACCCTTTAGCTGCCCTGCTAGTATCAACTGCTTAATTACATTTTATTGAACACAGCATTTTTCCCCCCAAATTATGGTCCTCCTTAGAAATAAAAAGGAGAATAAAGCAGGGCATGTTTTAGGATGGACTGCCTTATGACTGAGAAGTTGCTCCTGTTTGAGGCTCTCCTGTCCCTTACTTCCTCAGTCAGATTCAGCTCTTGGACCCCAGTTTAAAAAAAACAACAACAACAACAAAAAACACCAAGATGGCTGCCAAATGAGAACCAGTTTGCTTCGTTTGTAGAGAACTACACAGCTTTCTGCCAGGAGACCAGGTTGCATGCAGTCATTAGTTTTGGAAATACTTGGAAATCACTTAGCATTACAGATTCTGATGTAATTGCCTCGTGTGTTTAAGTTGCTAAACACAGATGTCATGGTTTTTCAAACTTGGCTCTTAGTTTGATGAAAGGTTATCTTTCTGTCAGATTACAGGGAGTGTTTTTATTGTCGAGTTGCATAATGTTACCAAATGGGTCAAAATGAACAATCTGGTATTGAAGATTACCAAAACTACAAGCAGCAGATTGGGTAGCAGGAATGTGCTGAACTAATCTGAACACATCTATAGATAGGATCTCAAGTAAAATTAACTTACTGCATGTTAACTTAAATAATTCTCTATCTTGGTCTGATCATTATTATTATTCTCTCCAAGATAGCAAAGGTTACTGCTGTTTCAAAGAAACGCTCTACATATGTTCCCACCTCTGTTCTAACTGATGCTGGCTGCTCAACATTTCCATTGCAGTTGCAGTATCACATGATAATTTGGTCATTTGCTGCGGAAAAAAAAAAGCCAAACTCAGTGGGTTAAGAGCACAAATGCCACTTTGATCCAGAGTTTACGGGAATGCCTGAGTAGTTATGGTTGATAAACCATGATTGGGCGGTTGTTGTTTAGCCATGGTCAATTTGTTTCCTAGACAGCAAAACACAAGAGTATTGACTGATGCTGACATTGAACTTTTTTGTCTTGTGTTCTTCATTGGCATGCACAGCAGAGAAGAAGAGCGGAGAGAAATGTGTGATGTTTACCTCGGCCTAAAATAGAAAGAAAAGAAACGACGTGTTGACAGTTTATAATGTCTATTAAATACACAGCTGGAGATGCCCTGCAAATCGTTGTAAGCTACTCGGACAGTGTGAAACAAAATCCACACTACGGCTCAAACCACGGAAAACCAACCAGAGCACCACAGCCCTCCGCATTCATGTGAGAATAAATAACAGCTGCTTTCAAACCAAAGTGACAGGATCATTAAACAGTTTGCTCTGCGTGATGGAATCTAATTAATCTTCAACTTTAACTTTATTTATGTAATATATATCTATATAGATAGATACAGTACACACACACACAGACACACACACACACACATATATATATATATATATATATATATATATGCAAAAAATCCACTTGATTTATTTTCTCATGTAAAAAAAAGATCTAGAGCGTCAGCCTGCCTTGGAATATCCACCTGCATACATCAGTTATGCTCTCCTTTGTCATCCCTTTTTCTCTGCTTCACTGCTTATTAATTCTGATAAAAATTATAGTCACTTTAAACTTAATTACTCGCTGACATTACTTAACTCTTGTGTTTTTTCCTGAGTTTTCTTTTTGTGCGATACTGATCCTTTTATGCAAAGTAAAAATGTTGTCATGGTGGGCTGAAAACAGAGTTTAGTGAAGGGAATCTTGAAAGCCATGACAGACTGATGAATGGAAACAGTAATGCCCACCATTTGAAAAGCTGTCTACAAATTTCAAGAAATTGACGCGTATTCTTTACAAGTTAATGCAAATACACAGAGAAGAAAACACAAGGTGAAAGAAAGTGGCATCCATGAGGACAGCTATTAAATGTGCACGAGACAAGTCATTTAAACGCTTCTGTTTTTTTTTTTTATATATATATAATAAAAGATCGCCTTGGCAGAGAGCATGAAGGACTGTTTACGAGCGCTGACACGCACACAACAAAATATGTCAAGATAACAGCTTTAGGAATTAAAATTGAAGTGGAGATGTGTTGAAATAATTTTCTAAACTGCAAGCAGCACTGAAGATTTCAACATCCCTCTGGTGTTTGTCAAGTGTGTATACTTTTGGGAAAAGAACCAACAGCTTTCATATGTCAAAGCCACAGATGCATCAAAATCACAACAGCAACAACATCAGCTAAATAATTAAAAAGCTGAAGGGGGAAAAAAAAGAAATCCAGACAGTACTAAAATAAAATTGAGTCTGAAGGGATGATCATAGGAAACATTTGGCTACAGGAACAGTTAGGAAAGGGAGGGATTAGGATTATAAATTCCTGGATTTTACTGATGGATCAAAGGTGTGTGTACAAAAAGGTAAGCTTTGAATGAGGAACGCTCATCTTTCAATTCATTTCTTCTCATGGCTTTTCAGGGAGTTTCTATAGCTAAACAGAGTCAGTGCTGACTGTTCAGGGAAAAACTGCAATTTATGGTAAAAATATGCAAATCCTTTAGCTTGGGATTCAGGAAATCAGCCTTTCATGGTTCATGGTCAGACTTTCAACTTATGGAGGACATCACCTTTGAAATAAAGCATGAGGGAGAGATGCTAAATCAACGCAGGCAATCTATTTGATAATCAGGCAGACAATAAAGGTTTCAAATATATAAATGTTTTTCAATTGTTTTCAGATGTAGTATTACTTTTCAGATTTACATTAATCACAGTATAATCAGTGCACTACTCAGAATTTAACCCTCTTGTTTCTGAACATTTGGGTTGGGAGCCCTCTGCTCCACTATCAATGAGATGTTAGCAGTTTCACTAAAGTGGCGCTTTGTACAATCTGTTTCTGGTCTCCTCCCTAACAGCAACTTTTAAAAAAAAAGGACATGTCCTTAGTACAGATTTCATCAATAAAATAAACGTGACTTCAGCAGTATTTGCTTATTTCCTCTGCATTACTCATATTTATTCAACTTATTTTTGGATTTTTCCTCCACATTTTCCACCCACTAGTTGGGTCATTCCAAACTGCTTAGGTCCATCCATCCATCCATCCATCCATGCATACATTCAATGGTTGGAGCAGACTGACAGCACAGACACACATAAATCAACACCTATAGACATTACTGTAGTATCCACATCTAAAGATTTGTTTTGGGCATTAAACAGTTATGATTTAACAATAACCCAGAAAAGCAGAAAAAGTTAATTGGAAATGTTTTTCTCACCCACACGGTGGCATTTTTCTGATAATTATGTGCATTTACTTTTCTCTTGTTTTTATTTATGCAGTAATATAATGGTCTTACATTCGTGGACTGAATGACCTATTCTAAAATGAAGAAAGTTACAGCTCCTTTTACCACTGAACATGAATCACAAACTCAATGGAAAACATGCTCTTTTTGCAGGGCTTCTTCTTTCTTTTTCTTAAACAATATTGATAATATCCCACTAAAAACTCCTGCATTTTCATTTTCTAACATTAGTTATCCCACAGGTTCCAGAAATGGACGATACGCCTGGCTGCTTCCTGACCATCAACTTTCTGTCTTTATCTCACTTGCATGTCTGCATGGTTTTGTGCTCATTCTCAGCTGTCTCCTCTGTTGGAGCACGGTAGGAGGGATTTAGATGGGATTACGAATGTGGATGTTCTTGTTATTGTGCAAGAAAATGATGTCATGCGTGGTTGACAAGTACAGCAAGAAAGTTTCAAGAACAACGGAGAGAAAATATCTCTTTAATAAACACAATTTACACAAAGCTAACATGTCTTCACTGCTGCCAACACATCTGAGCTGGATAGAAATAATGTAGATTTGACAGACAAATGTTGCTGATTATAAAATAAGCCTTTGTATAACTGTGAACACAGTATGTGACTGAAAAAATAAACAGAACTGCATTTTAATCTTATGTCTATGCCAACAATAGATGACACATATAGAATATTTAATATAAATTGTGAAACCATAAAACATGAAATCCTGGGTGTGAGTATCTGACATCAAAGGTTACTTTGTCTTTTCTTCAAGTTGTTCAAGAGGAAATACAAATGACAAAAGAACATTAAATGATGAACCCAGTTTCAAATGAAGGTCAAACTTCCGTTGTTACAAGGACACCACAGATACAGGAGATACACTCCTGGAAGTGTGATCTCCGTACTGCAGGTCTGTCTGTGTCTTCTACCTTCATTTTGATATAAATCTCTGTCTTTCCTTCCCTAAAGCGACTCCACCGTTTCCCGCCATGCATCAAATCCCCTGGTGTCTTATTTTAAAACCCAATTTCCTATTGTTTACCGTCGCATCAGTGCCACTCACACCATCAAAGTCTGTACTATAAACTCAGAACCAATTTCTTTTTAAATCCGTCCCACTGTAATAATGCTTGAATTCAAAAATAATGTGACTAGGGCAAAGCGGAAAGATTTGAAATGAAAAAAACCAAAAAAAAAAAGCAGAAGAAGAAAAAGGAAAACAATGAAATCTCACGCCCCTGCAGAAAGCATAATGATTGATGGATACAGAAAGCCCTCCTGCAGCTCTACAGGAGATGACAACGCTGCTGAGGGTTGCTGTGGTACAGTACAGTGTAAAAATGCGTATCAATGTTGAACAGGGTGTACTTAAGCCTTCTGTTGTTCACACAGGTATTTTTATCATAAACTCATGTCAGTTACCCACCAAACTCAACTGTTGCATGATTATAATTAACAAAATCCAGAGCGGTCACCCCTGTAGATGGATTGATTGCTCATCAGATTCTTGCTCGGTTATTAATAAGAAGAAGTCAATAAAAGTTCCCAGAGGCACATATCAGTTTGAAGTGTTTGTTGTTGTTGTTTAGAGCTACAGACACCCCTAAGCATCGGTCCTTGGGTCTGGAGTTTATAGCGCAACTTCTTTGTTTCAGTGCTTGTCCCCATAAAGACGACATCTAATGAGCTTTTGCATTGATACAAGGGTAGCTGCGCAGACCGAGACCACGCTCATTAACTCCTGATGCAGACCCAGTCATTTTCTTCTATAAGCAGAAATATGACAAACAGCTCAGTTCAGAAAAGTGCTTCAAATGTTATTTTAGCAGGCTTTCAAGGCATTAAACGTTAGTGATGTGTAATGCAATGCAAAAAGTTGCAAAAAATGCAACAAAAAAAAAAAAGACTAAGAAAGGAAACTTGTCAGAAGTGTGTTTGACAATCCAAAATGAGACTTCAAAACAAGTCAAGGAGGAAGGTAATAAATAGATGTTCTTAAGGATTGTTAATGTGAGTTTATTCCTTTGAATTAATATTTCCTACTAAATAGATTTATAATGTTGAATAATTAGCGTCTCTGTTTGCAGTTTGTAGCGTCCTGCCAAAAGGACACTTTTGTTTGAAGTTTCACAAATGAGACGTTCTTAGTACGTCTGTTTACTTAACAGCTGATGTTAGCTAACTTACCCAATGCAAATATTAGCAAATGACGATGCCGTGTATCCGCTAGTAACTCAGTGACTCTTTACTTCTATGCATATTGTTAACTAAGAATTAAGGATCAGTCATATATGTATGCACAGAGAGAAAGAAAGAGAGACTTGGATTGTTTCGTGGAGATTATTTGCTTATATTACTTCTCTTGAATATACGATGCATGGACGATGGTGCCCAAAAAATATGTTTCTACCAAACTAACTGAATAACTGGATGCATCAACCATGTGAATCTTGTTCTTGTGTCAGCATGACAGGATGCAAAAATGAATGCTGCCCCGCATCCGCTGGTCTGTACCGGCTGCACGTTTCTTTGTGTTGGCTGATGCAGTTCAGTCAAAAGAAAACAGTAACGACATGAAAGCGATTTGTAGATTTCTCTGAGTAATAATTCCTGGAAAGAGCCACTGCGGTTTGGAAAATTGTTCCATCTAAAGCCATCAGGTTGAAAGAAAAGACAAACATTTCCAACACTGGGCAGCCGACACCAAAACAATCTAGACGGATTAATGGAACAAACAGAAACAATTTATCTATATTTAATTTGAGGGTAAACAACCCAAACCGCCAAGTTTGAGTAGATGCTATGCTTAACCTCCACGAGGGAAATCAGATGTTTTCTATAACTATATTGTAAATCTAATCAAAACATACAAATGCTAAACAGAATAAATATAATGGAGCATGTTTTTCTGGTACAACTGACACAGAGTGAAAAGCTAGAAATGAAAACAACCTGCTGAGTAAAGTGAAAGGATTACAGTTATTACGCGTTGGAAGTGGAAACAGGTGCACTCACGCATAGTGGAACACGAGGCATGTTCGCAGGGCTTCATAAAGACAGTATTTGAAAGCACTGCTATTTAAGCCTGGGTGGTCATGTTCTGTTCCAACACAAATGCAGTGCCTTTTCCTTTAAATTCAAATCTAAAGGTTTTTGTTTTTTTCAGGTATGCAAGTAAGCACAACAAACACCATCAAGCTGATTTGTTTCGATTTCATGTCATAACTAGAAATGACAGTTAATACCGGCGATGACAGCTTTATCATTCTCGTCTCGCATTTATAAATCTTGGATGACAGCTGATTGACATGCCTTGCCGTCACTGCCTCTAATGGGAAGAACAACCATGTTTATCCAATTTCTGTACAGCTGACCTCTTCCTCTCAGAATTACAGGTTAATAACTGTGTAATACCACTGAAAATGCCAGACGAGGAAAGCGGAAAAACTGAAAATAGATTGTGATAAACCTACCAGTAACTGCATTGTTTAAGTCTATATTATATGTTATATGTTTTTTTAATATATATTGCTAAAACCAATGAGTAGCTTACATTATCTGAGAGAGCAACCCTTCCGGACTTTCAAAACAGACCAGTGTCAACTCAGTAATTATAAGCCATTTTGTTGCTTTTTTCCTGATAACATCTTGCGACAGATAGCAGCTGTCCGACAGCTTCCTTGGAACAATCAAAAAGGATGTTAAAACCCCTGCAGACAGAGACCAGAGCCTCCTTTTATCTGCAGAACAGATGGAGAGAAGGAACTAGTTAGGAAAAGTAAAAGAAGAAGAAAGGGAGCGAGAGCTCAGGAGTCTTGTTCTTGTTAACGTGAGAGGAGAGGTGTGTAGGGTGGGATAAAAGATAACAAGTTCTAGTTTGAGTGTTTGAAAGAGACCGAGAGAAAGAGGTATGAAAGAATGAATAATGAGGGGGAAGGCGGGAAGAGGTGGCTCGATAGAGACGAGCGCAGAAGATGCAGGAGAGACGTCTTTAATGCAGATTGCAATGCAGAGCTTGGCTTTGAGGTGCAAGTCTGTGTGATGATAAGAAGAACGTCTGAATACACAACACCCTTAGACCTGAAGGCCCCTCAAATAAGAAGTCAATGCACCTTCAACACAAAGCACGACACACCGCAGATTTTTGGACAGTTAAAAGCAAAAAAAAAAAAAAGGATCTACTGTTCAATCCAGATTGTACGCAAATGTCAGAGGTTTTTAAGGAGAGATTGGAAGAAAATACAGAATGTTTTCATTGTTGCCTTTTCCCAGGACATTTTAAAGAAAAGCACTTTCGGGATTGTTGTTATATATATGGGGCTGTGGCTCAGGAGATAAAATGTGTCGTCTATACATGAACACTAATCTAAAGGCCGGTGACTTCATTGCGGGCTCTTCTACTCTGCATGCTGAAGTGTCCTTGGGCAAGATACTGAACTCCAAGTAGCTCCCATTAGTGTGAGTGTGTGTGCATGTTAGAAAAGGTGCTCAGTCGCAGAATAAAAGTGCTGTATGAATGTGTATGTGATTGGGTGAATGAGGCTCGTTGTAGAAAGTGTTTTGAGTGCTCAATTAGAGTACAAAAGTGCTGCATAAGTACCAGTCCATTTTTTTTTTTACAAAAATAAATAAATATTAATTTCGACCATCTAGTGGCCGGACTGCAGAAGTCAAGAGTGTTATCAAAGTCCTTGGGACTCGCTATCAAGGCAGTACAAATAGACACCTACTTCCAGGGCGATGTAACAAGTACTTGTGATGATGCATCACATGTCAGGAGTGGTCAGGATACATAGGTTTATTTGCCAGTGTTGGTAATTCAGTAATTTAAGGTTATCTCAATATTAGCAGAATATAGAGCAAAATTACCCATTAAAAGCTTTTACTGTACGAACATAAGATGCAATATATCCATATAATGATAGGATCATATGAGAGGTTCCCTATCCCTGCTTTTTCTGGTGTGGTACACTTAAAACTCAAATCTATACTTGTCCATATGCAAAGATTTACCCCAGCATTCTAAAACTTGTCATAGGAGTGGGTTGAACTTTTGTCATCGCTGGCTGGTCAAACAAGTTATATATTCAGATCTAATTTTTACCTACATGGAGATACCAGGCTCCCCTTCTAACTGTTATTTTTCTTTAAGTACCAAAAAAAAAAAAACTTTATTTAAACAGTTTTAGCCATTGTATGATGTCAATACCATTTCCCCCCCTTTTTTAAACATTGGTTTTATGTATTGAGGCACATCGTGTCCTAACAGAGCCAAAAAAACGTGACTCATAACTTCAGAATAATGCATTTTTCTTGCATGTCAGCAATCATTTTATCAAAGCAGTCATCCTAATTCATTTTTATTTTCTTCAGATGGAGACTTTCATTTCAAGCAGCATCTAAATAAAAATGAATTAAGCTCACAAAGATGAATTGGTCCTGCATCCTTACTAACAGCTGACAATTTAGTTACATTAAAGTATGTTTGCTTTTTCCTGTATTTTTTTAAGGTTAAGGTTTAGTTTGTCAGTGGTTTTGTTTTGTTTTTCACAGAGAGAAACAATTGAATTTGCCTCAACAACGATGCGAACAGTAATGAGTGCGGGGTTAAAGGCGTTTCAGTAGTGCAGGGATTCTTGATAACAGAAATATAAATAACAATAACCTCAAAAAGGAGAGAAAAAGGACTGTTTTTTGCCAGCAGATAGGAGAATATGTGCAAGAGTAGGAAAGCATAACACAAGGTGTTTTTACTGAGATAGGTTTTAAGCCTATTCTAGATGGGAGTGAGTCACCCTTCCTGACTGCAGTGGGAGATTCATAGAGCCCAGAGGAGGAAACAGCTCCTGGTTGGACAGAAGGTCTGAAGTGATGAACATCCTGTTAATATGCGTGGGTTTATGCTCCTAGTTTCACCAGTTGTTCTTAAAGTCAAGACTTATGGCAGTTGTAAAAGTTAAAAGTTACAACACAGTTTGACTCAAGCACACAGCTATAATAATGGTAGATGGTCCATTACTCAATATGGGAAGATATTGCTGCCGATACAACAAAAAGTTTTTGGAGTTTCATTATAAAGAGAAATTGTTCTTTTAATGAAATCTTTCTGAGGTTAGCCTGGAGAAACCATATAACATGATTGATCTCAATCTGGAGCTAGTCTGCTGACTTAGCCTGAAGGGCAACGGCCGGTGTTTCAGGGCTTCTGGTCCAACCAGAGGCCAAGTCGTTGTGTTTTCCACATGTTATGAATGCAGATCAGTTATACAGACCTGAATAAAATGTTCTTGTTTTTACAGCTTCTCCCTTTAGGAGTCACCACAGCAGATCATGTGCCTCCATCTCACCCTATTCCTGATATCCTCCTTTGTCACATCTACCTTAGCATGTCCTCTTTCATATCCGAATCCACAAATCTTCTCTCATCAGCTCCTGCCCCACAGCTCCATATTCAACAGCCTTTGTCCAGCATATCCGCTATCCCTTCTCGGCACACATCTTTGTAACTCTGAATCCAAATGCTCAGTCTGGGCTGTCCTTCTGATCTACTCATTTCTTCTCTATTCTCGTCACTCCCAATGAAAATCTTAACAGCTTGAGCTCTGCCACCTCCTGCTCAGCCTCTTTTTATTAATGCCACTGTCTCCAAGCCATATGTCATAGCAGGTCTCACTACCATCCTGCAAACCCTTCCTTTCAGTCTTGCTGCTGTCCTTTTATCACACATTACTCCTGATACTCATTTCCATCTGCTCCACCCTCTCTTCTTCACCTGTCTTCTGCACTGTCCACCCCTTGCAGGTCAACAAATGCAGTTACTGTTGCCTTCTTCACATAGACTGCTTACCTGAATATAACATTAGCCTGTTATATTGTTATTGGTGAGTACTACATTAGGCTACCAGCAGGGAAAAAGAAACCAGAAACATTCTGGTACCTAAAATCTGTTCTTCTCCCTACAGATTCTGTGACTGATGCGCAGATGTCATTTAAAAAAAAAAAGGAAAAAAAAAAAAAAGATTTAGGGATATAAAAGCAAGACTTCAAAATCAGAGACTGAGGTTTGGATCTTTATTCTTGAAAGTAATAAGTAAGGATTTCCTTACTTATTACGCTGGTTAAAGACATTTCAATGTTATTAAGAGCAACGTTATAAACAGCCAACATTTTTGACAATTTTTTAGCTAAAAACTAGAAACATCTGTTTTGAACAGCTAATTCCGTTCAGTGTCTAAAGCTGTTCATTGAATTAGAACATTTTACTACAGAAACAAATAGGCAGCTGGTAAAAAATCTGATAACTGATAGAACTGATAACAGTGTTTGATAAACAGGTGATTTCTGGTAATTAAAGGGGAAAAAATAGCACTGGATTACATTTTTAACACCATCTTTTTACCATCATGTGGCCTGCTTTAAAAATCATTCCTAGTTGTTTGGGAAGAAGCTCAGAGAGTCTCCGAAGGTTTTGCCATGAGATTCTCAGCTTCCTGTCCCTGCAGAGACTTGCTCATGTAGGCAAATTAAAACTCTATGAGATGATAACCAACATAATGAATTCAGGGAATAGGTTTTATACTGTGTATTATTCCTCTGAGAACCTCCACAAGGACAAATTTCTGTACATTTATTGTACTTTTCAAACAAAGTGCTGCTGGTTTTAATTGTGATTACTCAATCAGCCCTGCAACAGCAATAATTACCCCATGTGCCAAACTGCTTGAGTACACAAAGATCTTGAGTGCTGAGTTTGAGTAAATATCACTTGGCGCATATTAAAAATTTGAAACTACATAGTTCTTCAAAATAACAGAAGTGAACACGTAAATTAAACACTGAGGTTCACTGTTTATATATATTATTATTAATAATACGATATAATTCTATATTCTATGTTTTTATATTATATATTCATATTTATATATGTCTTTATGAAATATTTAAGTGAATGTAATTCATCCAAAGTGTTATTTTTGATTTAGTTTATTGGTTGCCTTATAGCTCAAGTAAATTCAATTAAAATAACTAATTGCATCATATAAAAAATAAAGATGTAGTCATCAATTATCTTCCAAAATATAAATTAAATGATGACATTTAATTGATAAAATGTGATATATATGGTTTGTATAGCATTGATGGGACAAATAAGGTACATTCAGATTGCACAACAAATAACTATGTATGTGTGTGTGTGTGTGTTCCTGTCTTGCTATCTTTGTGAGGACTAAAATCTGCATTCCACTATACCTATGAGGACACACAACCCGGTCCTCAAAAATTTGAAGGCATTTAAAGGCATTTTTTAGGCTCAAAATGTGGTTTTAGTTTAAGGGTTACAATTAAGTTATGGATAAGTTAAGGGTAAGGGTTAGGCATTCATTTTTAATGGTTATGGTTGGGGTAAGGGGCTAGGGAAATCATTATGTCACTGAAGGTCCTCACTAAGATAGCAGAACGAGAATATCTGTGTGTGTGTGCTTTTGTTTAGGGTAGGTGAATTAAAAGTTGCCTTACATCTTTTCCATTGTTCCACACACTCTTCGCCCCACATTTAATTTGCATGTAGTTTGCATGGGAAGAATAATTTCCCCTAGGGATCAATAAAGTATTCTGATTCTGATTGAATATGGTTTCCTGATCATTTCATCAAAGGTTATCTCCTATTGATTGGAGATAGTCAGAAAGTGACATTGAGAAGTAGCTGGATTCCTGTCTATTCCTTATCTGTTTGCTGTCTCCTCCCAGCCATGCCAAAGACAGAATGGATTGGAATCTGCAGTTCTTTAGATCTTCGAGACGTTGCTTAAAGAAGCACAGAGGGGAATTTAAGATGACTTACTGTCTCAATTACTGGCTTTTTTAAATGGGAAAACATATTTACCAACACTACACAATGTTAAGAAGATAATTGCGTCTTTATTGTGTCTCCAAAATAAGACGCTGTCAGACTAATTTTCACAGTCTAGAAAAACAATGTGGCAAAAGCAAAACGTAAGCAGAGGCTTGCATTAGATGCATAAACAGTTTATATCTTTTAACATCATAAATGTAGCTGCTGCAGTGAAAAGGACACATAATATATGCTGATCAGTGTGGCATTTAGAAATAATTCAATTATTTTCACTTTTTTTTCTAGTGCGATATGATGAAGCCAATTGGGAATGTTTCTTAGGGCCATCTCTCTCTGTTCCTGTCTCTCTCTGCAGCCGGACAAAAGCAAGTCCTAGAAGATAATTGAAAGAGTTTTCAATTAATAAATGCGCCACTGATTTGCACTTGCAGCCCTCATCGGTGTCCTGTGGTTACACAGTCTGCCTTTCTGCAAAATCCATTGTTTCAAATTGCACTTTTCATTTCACTGCCAGCTGTTTCATTCTCTACAGGTCCTTCCTGTATTCTGCTCGGCTGCTTAGTCAAGAGAAAAGACGAAAAAAAAAACAACAGAAAGGAAATGAAGAAATAAAAAGGAAAAAATGATCTACATTAAGCATAATGGCTACCATTTTACATTTCATCAAGTCGTCTCCTGGTGGTTACTGTGAGAGAATAACTGTCCTACTTTTCTCATTTCTTCTCTATTTTTCTTTTCTCTTTGGCTAAACCAAGAAACTGATAGCTTTTTTTTTTGCCTTAATGCTGTGAAGGTCAAATGTGCACATGCACATCTTGGCTGCAGTTGATCGGTTTCTGATTATGGAGAGCAAAAGCTGCAAAAAGCAGAAACTAAATAAATAAATTATGCCATAAATAAATGAATATGTCATGAAAGCACTGAAAATAATAAAACATGTAAGTTTTAATTACCTTGCAACCTAAGTTTTGTGTAAATTTGACAAGTCCTGTTGTGAATCCGGCATCGATCATCCAGTAAGTGAAGCTGTATGAACTGTATAAAACACTTTGACTACTTTTTGAATGACGATCTATTTAATGGCAGGATTCTGAATAAAGGGAACAGTATAAAACTGCTCTGGTCACTGGGTTTTTTGAGTTTGGAGATGTGAGTTTGGGTTTCTGGTTAGTTCTGGGTTTAGGTTTTTGCATTATTCTAGAGTTTGAAGATTTTTCTGTTTTTCTGTGTTGGTCGAGTCTTATTTCAAGCGAAATGTTTGAGTGGAGCTCTGGTTTTTGTTTGGATTTTATTTGTTACCCCAGCCTCTCCCTGTGTGTTTTCCCTCTGCCTAATTCATGTACTTTTGTCCTCTGTGCCTCACTGTCCGTTATCATGGTTGGGTGAGGCTCCAGTGTTAGTCATCATTTATGTCCAGCTTCATTTTCAAGGGTAAGTTTTCATTCTTGTCTTGCATTAGTTTTACTGGCTTCCCCTCTGTTGTGTCTCTCTTTTTACAACATCGCCCTTCATCATTTCCCCTTATTTAATTCTTTCAATTTTCAGTTCCTGTTTTACAGTGAAGATTAGTTTTCTGCGATACCTTATTTGAGATTTACTTCCGGTATTTTCCCCACTTTGTGGCGCAGATTGCAGATTCATCTTTTTTTTTTCTTTTTTAATAACAAACATGTTTTATGTGAATACAGCTTTTCTAAATACTAAAGCAAACTTAAAAAAGCATAGAAATGAATCTAAAGTTTGTTTAATGCAATATTCTGTGCTCATGCATTCTATTTTTTTTTTTTAATTCCAGTTAACTTTTAAAACTGTATTTCCAGCTGCTGTTCTGTTTAGTAATTATCTTTGGGTTTCAGTATTGATGCACAGATTAGCAAATTTCTATGAGTCACACATGTACTGTGTCAATTGATGCAATATTTTATACTATATGAAAGTAAAAAACAACAAACTTACTAGAAATGCAGCTTACAGTCTGTGTTATAAAGCTGCATTTTCTTCACTTCCATTACATTCTGCAAAAGACTTATGCCGAGACTTTGGGATGACTCTTCCCGCTGACTGCAAAAGAACACGACTGACTTACCTGATTGTTCACACTGGATACAATTCAGATGTGAGAAAAGCATTTGTTTTTACAGTGCTGATTTAAAAACTAGAGGAAATCAAAATGTTGGACATTTGCCACACACTAATACACTCTACCCCTTACAGCTCTGCTCCTCTGCTGTGGGTTTCTAGAAATATTCTCAGGTATAAAATGGGATGATTTGTCTTGATAGAAGACTTTCATATAAACCACTTTTGGTTTTTAATAACTGTGACACAAAGCTAGCGTGTATCACTAACAGTTTAAGCAGTGAAATTCAAATATACACCACAGCCTTATCATTTATATTACCTTCAGACGCGTTCTCTCATCTATATTTGCAATCTGTGTTCAGCCTAAAGATGACATGCATTGACCTTTAAAGTTGCACTGATAAATAAAGAATCTGCTATCCATTATGTTGTTAATATTCCTGAAACCATCTCTGTGTGACTGCACCGAGCACAAAGCTAGATACAGTACTTTGCACTCCATCTCGTTTTAACTCTGGGTGAAATGCCAGCATCCACTGACACGCTTGCAAATTACATTTCAAGCTGCAGTCTGTGGCTGGTTTACAGCACCTGATACTGCTGGCAGTGCGTTCAAGTTAGGTTTGCATTGTATTCACTCCATAGTAAACATAAAACATCTTGAGGAGATGGCGCTTGGTGCAGACTGACGCTTTATAGAGCCAGAATTTAATCATGGGTAGAGGCTGCAAACTCGAAGAGTAGTGCTTTACCAGCCGCGCGACATCTGCTGTTATAACTCAATATTTAATATTGTCACATCTCAAATGATTTTTTTTATCACATTATTTTATTGAGAAACAGTTTGTCATCATCTTGCAAAAGAAATGTATAAATAAGAATTTTACAGTATAAGTAAGTGAGCTGAAAAGACTCCAAAAAACAGCTTTGTGCTGTTTAATCTAATTTAACTCAACTTACAGTAATACGGTGTTTAATGCAGAAAAATCTAAGGTCGCCTAAAGAAGTCGCTTTCTTTTATCACTGACTGCCAAAATGACTCACAATATTGTTCTATATAAAATGACACGTTCCTGAAATGTTCAACATTTAGTCATTTATTCACTATAAGTATAACCAATAAATTAAATCAAAGCAGCAAAATCATCTTGGCAGAGAGAAAAGGCCGAAAAGCAAACACAAAACACTGTAAGTTATTAAAACACTAATACAAGACTCATTAAAACTCCACAGAAAAAAAGCACATGAATGAAGAGCATCAAACTTCAGATTATAGCAGCATGTTTAACAATAACAATTACAGTTTTAGGGATTAATACGAAAAAAAAATTTCTGCAGATTTCATCAGGTTTTGCCAGTCTCTGAATTCATGTTTAGTAAATAATTCAACATTTTGCAAAATTTTTTTTTTTTAAATTTATTATATTATGCTTTAACGTGCCTTTATCCGGTTGTTAACATAGCAGCTCAAAATCATGAGATTATGTACAACAACGACCTAGGAGGAATTTGTTCCTACTAGGTCAAAAATGTTGTAAACAAATTAAATTCTCATCACAGATTATTTAATTATTTTGCATGTTAGCTGTAAAGCGTCCATTTCCATGTGTCTGCAGCATTTCCAGTTGACTGGCTTTTATACATGAATCTCTCGTTGGGTGGTTTCACTCCAGTCTGTGGACATATATATGTGTAAAAGTCCCAAAAGAGTACCTGATGTGCTCTTGCAGTTCTTTATCCTGAGGTCAGGGTAAAAATGAGAAAAACAAACAAATACAAACAAACCTCCTAAGACCTGAAGTCTTTCATGGCATGCATTTTTAATTTCTCTTTGCTATTTGGGCAGATTGAATGTAAAAACAACGAATTACCTGATTTTTAAAATTTTTTTTTTTTTTACCTGTTTTTGTTTCTGAGAAAATGAGATCCACATATGAGGGCATTCACTCTAAATTTCAATAGAACAGTGGCAGTATAATGTCCTGGTAAGTGGATATCAGGCCCTTCTAGAGCAAAATTTAGTATTTTTGTCTAGACAACCCAAAATGTGATGTCCACATATGTGGACACTGGGTCCTTGGAGGTTAATGACAATTTACTGACATAGTTTATAGGTGACTGTATAAACAACATTTTTGGGGGAAAACAAAACAAAACTATGATGCAAGACATTTGCATCTACGCAGAACTTCGGTTTTTGACTATATCGGTTTTTGGCTCAAAACAGACTGAAAGACACACACACACATACATGGACCCACACAAATACTTTGCTGTTCAACTTTAGTAATTTAAAGCCATCTGAACAAGTAAGATAAAGTGTAAAGGAATTGTAATCTTTTTCCTGCAGTGACATCAAGCTTCTTCTTTTTTTTAACAGTAACAAGTGTGCTAATCTGTGTATATGTTGTTTTCTTTCCTCCATTTTTTCTGTCTGTTCGCTCTCTAATTTATGGTGCATGAAATAACTGGAGGTGTGATGAACAGATACAAACATGATATATATGTGTGCATGAAATTATGCTAATTGCTGCTGCTGCATCATGTCAGCAATAAACCCCACTCTGTTGTCAAGTTTATTCCTTGAAGAAAAGCAAACATAAAAAAAGTTTGTGGTGTTATTCTCAGCCTGCACACACACATATGTACACACACACTTACTCAGCTATCAAATTTGCTTCCTGCAGTAAGGAAGTTGGCTTGCTTCCTTACACAAAACATCCTTGCACCTTTTCCCGCATAACTACATACAGTACACATACACACACAGCAACACATACTAAGGCACTAATTAACACACACACAGTCTAAACCACAAAGCACTCTGATGTAAGCATTTCTAATTTTGCAGTGGAACGCAGCGTAGTAAGTTTTAGCTTGCCTCCTTAACGGTCTAGCTAATCAACACTTGGAACTTCTACCAGTTTCATTTGCACATTGATGCAAACACACAGCAGCCATGAAACCAGACTGTAATATATACACCAGTGAAACTTTCAGCAGGCTTTCTGCAGTCACCCATTTGTCACAGTGAAACTTCCAAGTCATAAAATCAGAAGTGCAAACTAGTGATTGTCCTGGCTGATCAGTTGAGACCAACTTCCAACTGGTTCACTCTCTGAGCTGAAAAGTTCACACTCATTAAAATATATATGATATGTGAATGTGGCTAACTACACATCAGAAAGATAATTTAGTGTACTTTGAAAAGTTGCAAAAGAGAAGTCTGGGGATAAGTAGAGACAGCTAACTTGGAGTGGACTTCACTCTTGGCATTGACTTTTGTTGACTTTCTGCGAGGAGCGCTGTGAGATGGCGAGTTCTCAGATCTCTCAGATCACTCTCATTAATGAAAATATATGTTAGACTGTAGAATGTGTGAACGTGGCTGGAGTGGGAATCCGTTATGTGCCCAGCCGTCTTCCTAGTTTCCAAGCCTTATACTTGTGTTCCAAACCACAATTATGTTTTCTGAACAGCTGCAAAAGAGAAGAGTGGAATTGAGGGGAGACGGCTAACTTGGTATTGATTTTAAATTATTCTCTTGTATAAGAACAAAAATGTGGGATGTAGCTTCAAACAAACCGGTAAACCTTTTGCAGAGCTCATATCCCTGTAGTCTGATCTGTTTGGGTAAATTAACAAGCAATGACATTTTTTTTCATTAGAAAATTAAGACTACTCCTCTGTTGTTTTCTTTACTAACTCTCTGTACTTACAACTTGTTTCAAAAATGCATTCAGATTTTGTTGAGAGAACCAACAAAGATGTCAGATTTCTTCATGAATGTGACCTTTTGTTTTAGTAGACAGCTAATAACAAAAAATGCTCAGCACTGGAAGTAAATAGACATTTGCACTGAAGATCCATCAGGCCTGGATGCTGCAGACTTGGCCAGTTGCTCCAAAAACCTAGATTTCATACCTAGATTTTATAATTTTAGCAGTAAGCAAGACATGAAGGCTACACACATAAAGACAAATTTACACCACTTAGCCCTGCTCTCCAAAAATGACATAGATGTCTGCAAAGCTGGATTTAAGAAATAAGTGCTCAAAGTTAAAGTTTGAAAACATGTTTAGTGCCATCTTCTGTCAGCACTGAACATGTTACATAGTTGTTTGGTTGGGGCTGTCCACGTTCACTCTCTGTCTCTACTCTGCAGGAAGTGGCTCTTCATTGTTTGGCTAGCTGCACTCTAAGGAGAAAATCCAGTTGCAAGCCACAATGTTTGGGTTTGTAAAGCACTTTATAAATAAGAACAGTGTGATGAAGAGCGTGTTTGAACCAGGTGACAGGTTGTTCACTGGATCGGCACAATCAGCTGATATGATCAGTGCTTTTTATTGCAATAAAATAATCAAAATCTTCCCCAGGACATGCAAACTGTTACAGTGTAACAGCCCGCTTGGTTACCCCCAACCAACCAACGTGACATCATGTTCCTTACTGCCAGTAGATGGCTTCAAAGACAGTATCACATCTATGCCAGTTTTGCAGAGCAAAACTGAGCCAGTTATGTATATTAGCCTTTATGTGTGTAGCATTTCATGTCCCCTTTAAAGCATAACCCCTGGCTGTCTCAGGATCACAGCCATCAAATATCCGCATGGTCATCAGCATTGATCTGACACAAGATAGAGTTTTCTTGCTGAAATAGGTATGATAAAATGTGATAAGGATGCAAAAAAACATGTGCTAAACAGTGGCAAGACACCTTGGTTGCAGGTTATCTGAAGGTTCTAAGAAATGCACATTGGTAGCACTACAAGGGTTTCTGTCCAAAATGAGATATATTAGCAATTTCATGTCATTTCCACAGAAGCGCTTGCTCCTTCTCTTTTAAATAACACCAAGAAAGTTGTGGCAAAATGATGCCAGTTTCAGCACTGAATAACTTATTGTATAAAAGCCCTGTGAGGTTAATACAAAAAAAAATAATTATGGTGATCCACTGAGTTGGAAATGAAATCAGAAAGTTTTATTTCCTGTGTTTATGATTAAAGAACATATGAAAAAAGACATTTGCAAGGATAATGTTTCAAAGTTCCCTGTTTTTCATCTGTGAAATGTGGGGGGAAAAAAGGTTTCTCAAATGAAAAAAAAAAACAAAAGATACTATTTATTGCTTTTCTCCCAACAAACATGCATTTTTTTCTCATCTGGGAAAAGATTTAGGAAAGAAAAGTTTTATTTGGTAGATACAAAAAAGTCTTATTTAAATATAATATACATTTTAGCCACAGGGCAATAAAGTGCACCACTGCGCTGTGTTTTAAGAGCTTTCAGGCAAAAAAAAAAGAAGCTTTCATGCCTTTTGTTTTAATGACGTTTAATTTCTTAATAAACTTCTAAATCCAATACACGAACACTATATGTTTTTGTGTTATTCACCTTTGCAGTGATGTCTTTCTTGTTGCTAAAAGTGAGTTTAGTTTATATAGAGAGAGTTTTTTCCCTGCATGTTGTGAGACACTGACTATAGAGTTAAGTAATGCAAAATTGTGTTCTGAGTCACTACAGATGGTAATTAACTTTAGTGACTCATTTTGTGTGACTAATCTTTAGATTCTGTTGATCTAAACTGTATCCAGTGGTGGTTTGCAGTTGCTTATGTGGAAGAAGACGTCATTATACAGCTTAACATCACAAAGACAAAGGAACTGATCATAGACTTCAGGAAGCATCCTTCTCCTCCTACCCCTCTCACCATCAGAGGGGCTGACGTGGAGATTGTGGAGGACTACCGGTACCTGGGGGTTCACTTGGACTGTAAGCTGGACTAGTCCAAGAACACCAATGCTCTTTTTAAAAAAGGACAAAGTCGGCTTTTTCTACTGAGGCAGCTCAGATCCTTTAATGTTTATAGGAAAATGCTGACAATGTTCTATCACTCTGTGGTAGAGAGCACTGTGTTCTTTGCAGCTGTGTGCTGGGGCAGTGGGTTGAAGACAGCCGAGGCCAACAGGCTGAACAAGCTGATTAAAAACGCTGGTTCTGTCCTGGGTGTCAGACTGGAGAACTTGGTGGAGGTGTCTGAGAGGAGAATGCTAATAAAGCTTCTTTGTATTATGGACAACCCATCTCACCCCATGCACGCCTCCATGATGGACCATCGAAGCACATGCAGCAAAAGACTGATCGCCTCTAAATGTAGAACTGACCGCCACAGGAAATCCTTCGTACCGGTGGCAATAGGACTGTACAACTCCTCCTCACTCTGTAGGTGATTTCCCAAGGACTAATAACAAGCTCAATGTTTGTTTCTTCACCATCATATGCTGCTACACTCTCTTTGATCAAACTGACAATATTAGGACACTTTAAAATCACCACAGATAAGCTATTTATTTTTCTCTGGTTACATACTATCGTTACTACTTCGAGCCACGT
>VUQR01003349.1:14608-27243 GCA_015108515.1 Hemichromis elongatus
ATATATAGTTTTTATATATATATATATATATATATATATATATATATATATATATATAAAAAACAATAAGAAAAGACTTTCAAGTTAAATATTTCTTTCATCAAGGTGTGATTTACATGTTCTATCGATTTTTTTTGGAGCAGTGTTTTTTATCATGTGACATCATCGTTTTGATCACCGACCATATCCTAGCTGTCATTTACAGTTCCCATGCCAACTCCCACACCAAGCAACCACGTCATGATAATTTATATAAGAAAAAAATAAATTCAAGTCATATAATGATCATTTGAAAGGTGTTGTTTATTCAGGTATTTCAGCTTAATTAATGAAGGCACTAAATGCTGGGTACATGTATTAAGTGGCTTAATGGTCATTTACAGTAATCCATTTTACTTTGTTCGCCTGTTTTATCAATGAACCCCATTTGGCTCACTCTTCATTAATTCACATCTCGTGTCTTCACTCTTTTACATAATTGTGTCAGTGTGTGTCACTGAGAGTAAGCCTTACTCCATATACACACATTTAATTGGCGTTTCTCTTTGAAGTGAGCGTCAGTTCAAAGCACTTTTCCATGAACGTGCACTAAAATAACCTTGATGCCATCAGCTCTAAACAAAATTTGATCCAGCAGCCACTTGCAGACTTTAATTAATTTCATTTATGAGGGTTTGCAAAGCTGTGTCAGTTTTGGGGAAATTTTCGAGTCTGTTCTCTACTCTGTTCAGTCAGTCTCTGGCAGTCAAATACGGTGTACATACTTAAGATGCCGGCTTGGCACATCTCCAGGGTGTGAGTCTGTGTTTATGCATGTGCGATTGTGGATGTAGTGCTTCTGTATGCACTTTTCTTGAATAGTTTGAAGGTTACTGATATGACCTACTTTCCTGCCTTGCTTGCTTGTTAAATTTTGTTCTGGCTACTCTGCAGTAATAAATGGAGTAGTTTAGAATTTTTGCTTTCCAAGACATCATCATTCCTGTGACGGTGCGTTCGGTTTAGACACGTACTTGGATTTGTTTACTTGTTTAGCTAAGCTTAGCATAAAAGCCCAGTTTACTGGCTCCAGTTAGTCTAAAGCATCTTCATATTTAATCTGTATTGAACTATTCCTTTAAATTCCCTGCAGCGTTGCCAGGGTGAGTCAAAGTTTCGTGCAACATGTTAAAGTTTAATGTGTGAATCGAGGACTAGCTGGGATGTTTGATTTTGTTTGAATCAAACTGGTGCGTTTAAATAGACTAACTACAACTTTATTTTTGTTGTTGTTCTTGTTTAAGAAATTGTTAACTTTAAACATCGTTTTAGTAAACGTGCCCTGTAAATATCTTAGAAATCATATTTTAGGGAATACTTTTATCCTCTGTGTAGCCTGAAGCCACACAGTGAAGAGTGAAGCACTAGGAGTACTTGGACGAGCTTTTAAATGAAGGATGGAGGATAGTTAGTGAAGCAGGACGTGCAGAAGATTAGTAAGGAGGACATGAGGTTATGAACAATGAAGAGGATGAAGAGTGGAAATGCAGTTTGTCCTAATGACATACCTGCGGAGGCGCGGAGATGGCTTAGAGATTAGGAGGGTTCTGAGGAATGGAGAAGGTGTGTACTGGGACCAGTTTGTGCAGAGCTGTGGTAACTACAGTGAGATAAAACTGATGAAACCTCTGCTCGTTAAGTGAAATTGCTTCCTGACCCAAGCTCTTGCTGCTGTTGTCTCTTTAACATGTTATAATGCTTTGCATTTTTTTTTATTTAACATGAAATAGCCCCTGAAAATATTCAATGGATGCTTTCGACAGGGGTCTTTGAGTTTTTATTATCACTGTTCATGTGCTGCGCAGTTTTTTAAAACCTTACGATGTAACTACATTTTCATGGGCTCATAATGTGCCAGAAACCAAATATTGGAATCCTTTAGAAAATAATCGCTCTGAGCCGAACTAAGATTTCAATGTGTACACGAAGCTCTAGGATTAGATTTTGTTTATAGTGAGTAATCTAAACCATGAAGCAGCATATTAATGATGACCCTTCAGTCTCTTTAACCCGCTATATAGTTATATTTGTCTCTGCCCATCGGAAACCCTCACATTAAACATTACTGGAGGGACGTTAACATTCATCTTCGATCTCCGCTGTGTGTGTTTATGTGTCTATCCTAACCATACCTCTGTATTTATCTCCCAGGTAGCACACCATTATATACCAGCTTGCCCAATTTGCATAATCCTCCAGATATTACTGCTGCTGTTTCATTTTTCTGTTTCATTTCTGGTCAAGGTGATTGGAGAACCGCACATTTTAGCATTTTTTTTAAATACATCAGTCAGAATGTATGTATGGTATGGTATGTAATTCCACTTTTAGATGGAGACCTGTGAGCTATCTTCTTGCTAACGTAAAACGTCTTCTCTTTTTCATGGATGCCTGGATGTTAAACTTTATTATACCACCTGGGAGAGATGTCACACTGGTCATTTTATTGAAGATGGAATAATTTGGGCATTTTTTAACTCTTAGTGATGCAAAGAGTTTGGATGGCTAATGATGTCGGGGGCAGATACCTACAGGAAAGAGCTGATAATAATAATGATGAATTGCATTTATATAGCGCTTCTTAATGCACTCGCTTTACAATTCCACTATTCATTCACTCTCACATTCACACACTGGTGGAGGCAAGCTACAGTTGTAGCCACAGCTGCCCTGGGGCAGACTGACAGAAGCAAGGCTGCCATAGTCGCGCCATCGGCCCCTCATCGGCCCCACCAGTAGGCGGTAGGGTAAAGTGTCTTGCCCAAGGACACACCAACCAGGACAGAGAGCTGGGGGATCGAACCGGCAACCTTCTGGTTACATGATGAAGCTATAATAAGAGAAATGTTTATAGATTCATTATAGAGCTTGAGTAAGGAACATTTTAAACTGTCATCATGTAGACAAAAATAGATTGTAGATAGATAGATATCTCTTTATTTGTCATTTGCAAATGCAATAAAGTTGGACCCCTTCCGACCGTAGATACATGTTATATACATCACATTGGGAAGACAGGTCAGAGAGAGGTAGGATTGTTTAACATAGCAGCTGCTTTGAGACTTATTCACTGGCATGAGATTTGTTTTGCAGGGTAAAAGTGTGAGACTGAAGGTGAAAGCGTGCTTCAAACGCCGGAAGCGTGAGAGTTGGCAGCCCTGGTTAGACAGTATGCGCGGTACACAAAATAGGACGTTTTCTGAAATAAAACTTTGGCTTTCCGCTAACAAAGAAAACAAAGAAAACAAGAGTGAAAGAGAAGAGCATTTAAAGGCTTTAGACAGAGTATAAAAAGAGAAATTATGCCAGTAGTGAAGAGCCAAAGTGGAGTGAAAAGATGGCGAATTCAAAGTGAGCATGCTTGTAATTACTTTGATGATGCGCTGCTTTTTTAAACAATAGGCACAGACAGGGAAATGAGAGAAAATGATAAAAATAAGTGTGAAAGTGAAATTGATGTGTCAAAGTATGAAGAAAGGCCTGCATCTCGTCATCTGTCCGTTATGTGCTTTCCTCCTGTATTTTTACTCCTTGTCTTTTTCATCAGCCCCGTGTCCTTTCTCTATCTCTTGTTCTGATATATAAAGCTTGCACATTACAAAAGGCTCAGAATAAAATCCTTTTCTTCTCCCTTTATGCCTCCCTCCCACTTTACATCTTCTCAACATTAGGTGTGCGTTGGCCACGTTAAATCCTTCTTTTTGTCCTGTTGAGTCATCTGTTTTAAACCCTTCAAATTCACCCAAATATCTGCGTCCGTGCACCTTCCCCATCACCACGTGCCACCATCCACAGCCTGTGTTACTCCTCCATCTCTTCCTTCTTACTGAGGCCCAAATCTCCAGCTTCCTCCAGCTTTTTTCTTTTTCTCCCTCCATCACCATCCGTCCTAGCTGTCAGTGGCTGATCCTCTGATTATTTAGCACAGCAGTGATGATGTGGTGGTTAATAATAGTGTTGGTATGAGATGGATTTTGATGGACAGGGTTAAGCAGAGGACAAGGGAAAGCCGTGGAACTGACCAGCATTTTGGCTTATTTATAACGTTTTTTAGATGCATATGTGTTGAGCCCATGCAACAGCTGTCTGAATGTTTTATGTGATTGTACAGTAGCTACTGACATGTTCAAGTCCAATCCACGTGCACTGTGCATGATAATTATTTCCCCCTTTTTACGCTTAGCCGCAGTGGTTGGACAGCTCCAAACATCCAGAAGGAAGGAACCAGCTGCCATTAAAATGATATGCGGCTCCTTAATGCACCATTAAAGCGCATGCTTCAATTTGCAACATCTAAACAGCATAGACTGAGGACAGTTATCACACAGAAATGCTTTGAGTGCTTGATTAATGACTTGTAGAAAATTGATCCTCTGGAATAATTGCTCTGTACTCAACACAACTGCAATTATGTTTTTTTTTTCTTCTCCTTTGCCTTGGAAACAAATTACATTTTTTCAAAGGAGGACTTGTTCCCTCTCCACGAAACAATAGGAATTTTAAGGAATAGTCAACCAAATCAGACTCAGATAGACGAACATATCTTTGGTACCTTATATTTGCGTGCTCTTCTGTGTACCACTTCCAGGAAATAGCCACAAACACTTACCGTTGTCCCCATCCTGTCATGTTTTTATGTACAATCAGCTTTTCTAAATAAGGCCTCAGGGTTTGAGGGTTGTGCATATTATCTTAGCTGTTCCTATGATGCACTCTTGGATGGAGAACTCTGATGTTGTGCCTGGAAACTGCTGGAGCCACTCTTCCAGTTTCAGGTGTACAGCTTCTAATGTTCCTATTACCACTGGGATTACTTTGGACTTTACCTTCCCATCTGCCCCAGTTGTTCCTTCAGTCCCTGGTAATTCTCTATTCTCTCACACTCTTTATTCCTGATGTTGCTGCCCACTGGGATTGCCACATCTATCACAACTACCATGTTCTGTTCCCACTCAACCACTACTATGTATGGCTTGTTGGCACACTTGCTGCCATTGCTGCTCGATGGTGTAATGGCAACACTACCATCTTTAGTGTTGGGTGGTTGTAGCTCAGGAGGTAGAGCAGATCGTCTACTAGTAGCTGCTTTAAAATGCATACCAAAGCATCCTTGGCCAAGATTATGAACCCCGAGTTCCTTTCTGATTTGTGTCCATGTTATATAGAAAGCACTTAGGTGTAGAAAAAGTACTTGTATGAATGGGTGCGAATGCGTGAATGTGGCATGATATGTATAAAGTGGTTAAGTAGAGTAGAAATGTGCTACATAGGAACCAGTCCATTTACCATTTAGAACAACAGATTAATTGAATGCTGGCTACGGCATGCATCTGGTAACACGGTAGACCCCCAGTGCTACCCAAGCCTACTTCAGAATATGAGTGAGAGATAAATATCTATATCTCACACTAATCACACACATTCATACTCTGATGGATGCATCAGAAAGCAACTTGGAGGTGGTATCTTGCCCAAGGATATTTGACATCCCGACTGGAGCACCCAAGGATCAAAACACCAATCTTTCAATTAGTAGGTGATCTTACCTACCTGGTCAGCTAGCCAACCCCAACTTTGGAAAAAATATTTAAAATCAACAAAAACATTTTTTGCAGATATTTAATGTTCTCATACTGTTTTCAAATAAATACAGTGTAAGGCTCACAACCTTTCTGTAAATGGAATTGTAACTCGGTCTAAACCATGGCAATCAAAAAGAGTTGAAGCCTTAAAAAGTGTTCAAACTTGTGCAGCTGGTGATTGAGAGCCATACTATCCCCTCCATTTTTGCTCTGTTTACAAATGTTCTTCCTGCCAACTGTGCTGAGGAGTACAAACATGTATATGTACCATGAATTACCTGCTTGTGATCTGCACAGACAGACTGACTTCAAACATCCCCTACAAGTGACTGATTGATTGACTTGCCCTTCGTGGTCAGTCCTTCAGCACCCTTTTTTTTGTTGTGCTGTAAGGGCAGCTGGTTGTGGTGACAGCTTGACTGACTATGTTTTAGATAGATGGACACCTTCATAGTGGATACGAGTGGCTTGATTTTATGCAGCAAAAGCCTACTAAGCATTTTCAACAATTCACAGGTGGCAAGTGAATTTTTCCGCTGTGGCCATATTGACAAGATTAAAAACCTTTCTCAAAGAACCTTTTTAGTCAACTTTTTCCAAACTGACACATGTTTGTGTTAACATGATAACTGTGTTTTTGTTTGTTTGCAGCGCCTGGTTGATCGTTGATTTATGTGTTAGAAAAAGATGAGGTCAGCATTGGCTTTGTGTGTCTGTTCGTGTCTCTCAGTGGGGGCATAACTTGCACCCACCTCCTGATTAACAGCTTGCATGAGGCTGTCAGGTTGGAGGAATTTCAGTGGAGGGTGGAGGGGTTAGAGCGGTGCAGTGCTGGTAGTGACAAAAACTGTGGGTTTCGGCTGAGTGGCGGTCATCGGAATGTCATCCGTACACCCACTCAGACTGCAGGAGATTGCACGGTAAGAGCAGGGAAAAAGAGGATGTGGGCATTTTTCTGAAAGAAATGACACCAAGACTTGATGAAGAGGGCATGGGAGCAAACGGAAAAAAAAAAATGTTACTGAGAGGAAAACAAGTCATGAGGCTGTGGATGGAGGAGGAAGAAAAGCTGCTTCTCTCAAGAACAGCTGAAGAGAAGGAGCGATTGTGGGGAGCAGTGGGGAGGAGAAGAAGCATCTTGTGTCCTTATTAAAGAGATATAATTTGGCTTGCAGTGGGAAAAACAGAGAGAGAGAGAAAAGAGGGGAGAGTGTATGGTTGCCAGGGACAACAGCCTAATGGAATCATACAGTCATGCACTTACACCCTCCACCCCAATGCCCTGCCTTTGTGGGTCTGCTTTTGATCCTCCTTCACCTTTACAACCACTTCTCATCCTCCTCACAGCATCTCTTGTTATCTGTTGCTGTTCTCATTCTACCTTCTTACCTGTATTTACAAGCTCAAACCTTACATGTGTGTTCATTAATGTGTTTTATTCTTCCTCTGCATCTTTTATGGTCCAGGTAAGTGCTGTGCGATACTGCAGATTTTGTTATCGATATGATACCAAGTGAATACGGAGCCAGTACTGCCCATACTAGTATAAGCACTGAATCTCTGTGATTTTTACTCTCTACAATAATTAAACATGCCTTTCATCTTTTCATGAATTTTAACTTGGAATCTAAATGTGCTTTTCTTTAAAGCACTTTGGGTTCTGTTGTTTAAATGTGCTATTGGCTATAAAAAACAGAAATATACAATCAAAAGTTAACACAAAAAGGTTCAGCCACTTTTTATAGTGCATGTTTGAAGTATATCGTACCCCCAAAACTATAATTTATTAACACAGTTCAATGAGCTACTTACCTAGAGGATAGTATTAAAGTATACCAGTAATACGTATTAAAGCCAGTATCAATATTTGGATTGATCTGCCCACCTTTAGTCCAGGTATCTCATTGTCTCAGATAAATACTTAGCTTACCAGCTTTTTGGGTTCTCTTACCGTATTTTTCAGACTATAAGGCACACTTCAAGTCCTTTAATATTCTCAAATATCGACCATGCGCCTCATGTATGTATAGTTGTGCTTACTGACCTCGGGCCCATTTTATGTGGTACAAGGCGCTCAAAAATATGCCAAAATTTTTTTTAGTACGACTTTGGTAAGCTACGAAGTGGCACAGCTTGATTGTCGGAGCATTACAGCTACAGTAGTCAGGAGTCTCGTGGACTCTGGGTCCAAAACTTCGTCTGCTTCAGGTCCCAAAGTCAAACAAACACTGAGGCACAATGAGAGTTGAAAACTATCTAAATTCTTTTATCTTTATTAAAAAGACCATCTGAACATGATATACCATGTTCTGACTGAGAGATTTCTAAAAAAAAATAAAACATTAATAAATCAATGGTATGAAAGTGGAGGAAGCAAGAAGAAGTAGATAAGTAAAGTTTGACTTATCTGACTGTTTTGTTTGGCTTAATGTGCCTTATAATCCGGTGCGCCTTATGGTTAGAAAAATACGGTATTTGACCTTAACTAACTAAGTCATATGTCCTGAGTAGCATAATTCTGCTTTACTGTTGCACGTGGAGTTGTAGCTTCAGCTCTTTGACCATACCTATGTACTCAGGGAGTCATTGACTGAGATCTTGAGATGCAACAAGACTATGCTATCAAAGCCTTTTTATTAGACCAGCATAGTTGGAGAAATGAAGTTGGATGATAAAAACATCACCCTCAGTCTGTTCTAAACATCCATCTCTGTGTACAGACTGACAATGTAGTTTATCATAATTGCGCTTGCACAAAATATTCCTGTTCAGTGAAAAAATAATGTTCTCCAAACCTTATTAAAATATAGAGCAGATGATACTATTTCCATTAAATAATATCCAATAACATCCATAAATACTATTTCCATTAAAATGTCTTATGAGCTCATGTCTGTTGACCATTCATAAAATACTGATCTTTTCCCATCTGTGTTGCTTCCAAATGAGTTGATAGATAAAATGACTGAAAGGGAAAGAAAGTGTGTTTCATTGGTTGTACCTTACTAGTGTTGCATTTGGCTCCCTTCACACTGAAAGACTACATTCAGATTCTTGGTTCCTGGGTTGGAGATATTCACCTGGCACAGATTAAGCAAGTTGTTGGAAACATTTCTCAGAGCTTCTGGTCCACACGTGACACGACAGCGTCACACAGTTGCCGTAGATTTTTTAGCTGCCCATCCATGAAGTGAATCTCTCATCCCAATTTATCCCAAAGGTGCTCGGTGGACTGAGCGACTGTGGAGGCCATTATAGTACAATGAACTCACTTTCCTGATTAAGAAACCAATTTTAGATAACTCAAGACTATCATGACCTGGAAAACTGGGAATTTTCACAAAAAAGTACTCTTTAATCTGCTTTTACTCGTCTCACTTTATGCAAAAATGTATTGTTTAAAACTCCAAGAACTTATTATTTATACTTTCCCATCAAATAATATCTTTTCCTTAACGTTTGTCTAAAGTGAAATGTCAATGCTGAACGACTGTAAAACTTTAGATTCCATCCTGATTTCTGGTTTCCTTCCACAGTCCAAAGACATGGAGGTAGCCGTGTTAGGTTAACTGGTGATTCTAAATTGCCCTGATTGATGTGAATGCAAGTGCAAATGGTTTTCTGTCCGTGTTAGCGACCCGACTGGCGACCTGTCCAGGTTCTTACCCTATGGCAGCTCAATGGTAGGGTGGCAGCCTTGAGTGTAGCTGTGCAGGGTGAAGGCTTCTGGCTAAATATGCACGCTTACGGTTGTTAGGATTCTCAAACCTTAGCTCGAACAGCGCATCAATTAAATGACTAGAATATTGAGGTTCACTTAATTAACATGCAAACATAATATAAATCTATGAAGAAGCAAGCCGAGCCAGAATAATATTAATATATAATCACGTATCTAAATCTGAATGCATACAGATAAACATTTCAACATTTCAGCTAAAATAATGTGGATAATTGGGCTGAACGGATTTTTCTCTTGTACGGCCTAGCACTGTGGTACCACATGAAAAAACATGAGCCTTCCGCTCATATTATGCCAGTTAATGATCAGTTTTCAGAAGTTTAGATGCTACCACTCCGAGCCATGTAATGGCCAATTAGGAAGTCTCTAAGTACAGAACCCCTGATTTGCTTTGATTCGATTCGCTGACAGCTAAAGAGATTATATATCAACCAGCAGGAAATGGATTTTAGATCAAGAGGTACAAAGATATGGAATTCGGATGTTATTAGCACTTTCATTCCCTCATCGGTTAACTTTTCCAGCATTGCAGTTAGTGTTGCTTCTATTTGATGTTGCTGATCTTTGTAAATCATCTAATAGGTCTGCATGGTCTTTATTCCAGGTACTTTAACAGTCTGCCCTCACTTTTGAATTCTCTCAGTCTTCATTCTCTGTGAGACTCCATTTGAGATTTTTTCCCTCTTGTCCTTCACTGCCCATCTTCCCTTTCATCCGTCTGTGCTGCATCTCACCGTTTTTCTCCTTCTCCCTCTGTTCCTTGATGGATTGTGGCCCTCAAGCTGACTGTTGGGCACTGCGGCGGATCAAAACATAATTTTCACACATTTATTCTAGCCTGAATCCACACTCTCTTTCGCTCCCATCCTCTTCTGGAGTTCAAAAAAAAAAAAGAAAAAGAAATGGCCTATTTTTTCCCATCATACACACTCGAGCACCTTTTCTCTCCTCCCACTTATTAAACACCTTGTTTTAATTTGCCGTCAATTTTGTTACACCTTCTCTGGAGTTAAGAGAAGCTATATTTGCTATGCTGTTTCTAATTTCAAAAGCCATTTCATATCCACGCCAAATTAAATTGGATAAAGCTCGTGTTTATCTTTGAGAACTTGGCCTCGATCACACACAAGATTTATGATTTTCCCCCCATTTCTGTTGTCTGTCATCGGTTTATATCCCTGTTTTTGCCACTCCCACTTTCTCAAGGCCACCATCTTCTTTTATATAGGCAGTAGTCTCCTGTTTCTGACATTTAACTTATTATTTCCTCTATCTGCCAAGCCGATCCTCTCGCTTACCCCTTCCTTTCTTCTATCTCTTTTCTCTGTCACACACATGCACTCACCTCCTGACCCTGTCTCTTCTAACCTTTACATAAAGCCAGAGGATTTGCACGCAGCTGGAAAAAAAAAAAGATATTTAGCTTTGTTCCCTCCTGAAAACACTTAATATCTCAGATGCTGCTGTGGTCCCACCCCTTTAACACCAGATGAGTTGGCGCCGACCTGCATCAGTGTGCTCTGACATTTATGTGGGCCAAGTGCCTTTTTTTTTCATTCCCCAGCAGATGTATTTTTGTGTGCGGTGTGTTTGTATGGCACAACCGGGGGTTAATCTTATTCTTTTTTGTGTTGCTCCATGTAAGCTTGGAATTGTCACACATTCGGTTTAGGCCCAAAGTACGAAATAACGCATAAGCATTACGTACTGAAGGTTGGGAAGAATATAGGTAATAAATATTGTAAATGTAGATATGTCTGGGTCATTTGCTTTTCAGTAAATGCCAGAAAAGGAAGAAGCTCCTTGAAGTTGTAGGAATTTCTGAGTCATCAGTCGTTATTATTTATGTTTTCATTGGACTGTGTTTGCAGACAGCATTGTGATCTGTAGTGAAAGTAGGTGGCAGGTGGAAGAGAGCCTTAAAAGGTGGAGGCATGCCCTGGAGAGAAGAGGAATTAAAAGTTATTGGAGGTGAGACTGAATCCATGTCTGTGAATGAGATGGAGATGGGGGGAGATGCTAAAGTTGCAGTGAGTAGAGGCAGTGAAGATAGGTAGAGATGGATCTAAGGTAAACTATTCAAAGCAACAGACCATGTCACATGTGAGATAAAGGAAAGAGTTCAGGTAGGGTGGAGGGAGTGATTGCCAAGGGTGATTTGTCACAGATGATAGCAGCACCAGTGAAACGGGTTGTTTACAAGATGGTAGTGAGACCTGCTTTGATGTATGGCAGACTAGCAAAGAGATATCAGGCAGAGCTGAAGGTGTTAAGATTTTCACCTGGACTGACCAGGTTGTGTTAGAAACAAGGTTATCACAGGGACAGCTCTGGTCTAGCAAAGTTAGAGAGGTGAGGTTGTTCAGAGCAGGGATGTATCTGAAAAAGAATGTTGAGGATAGAAGAGTCACTTTGCTTATGCAAATATATATTAATTCATTCATTCATTGTCTTTATTCCAGCCGAAATATACAAAGAAATTGGTTTTTGACATACGGTCAATTACTCTGGTGCAATTTTGAAACGTTGCAATCAAGAGTGTGAGTTAAGTCAGAAATCTGCTTTCTTCTTTTGCCAGTTTTTTCGGTTATTTTGACGGCCCAAGAACATTTCTATCCCCAGGGGTTTGGTCTACATGAACACCCTCTGGGAAATAATTATTTGCCCCCCTCCTGAATTTGTTTACTCACAAAGACATGAGCAGTCTCTGATTGTTTGTGGAAGTTTTGTTCTAATGGAGGATTTCCCCCACTGTACCTATGTGTACCTTGAGTTGGTAGAAAAGTTATGTACATGTTCCTGTGCAGCAAAATACATCATGAAAATGAGGTAAAACTGAATTCTTAGTAAGAAAAGACTATAAAGACTCAGACTGCTGACTTACTTGCAATTCCTGTATTATTTAAAATTTCACTAGCTGGGACCACAACCTCTGAGATTATGAGCGATGAGGGATGAGGAGAATGAACTGGTGCTGCGATTTGGGGAAGGCCTCGAAGGGGACTGGCGACGGCTCCCGGGCCGGGCAGATCCCCATGTACTAACGAGAAGTGAATGAAGGAAGGGAGGAGGAGAAGAGGAGTAGAGAGGGAAATGGGAGGGAAGGGTGGGGCATGAAAATGAGAGCAGCTGGTATTGGAGAAGGGGGCATTTATAGACTGAGGACGGAAGAGGCATAAAGGAGGAGTGGTCCCGCTCCTGAAATTCAGATGATATCTCCACATGATGAGTGAGACCCAGGCCCGAGCCGGGAGGACACCGTCTACTCTTCT
>VUQR01003354.1:1764-21662 GCA_015108515.1 Hemichromis elongatus
CCAGTTTATAGCACAAAAACAAAGGATATTTGTTGTGCTTTTTTGGGGGGGGGGGTTTAAATTAATCAGTGATGACTTTAACTTTGCGCCAAGTGACCGATTAATTATTAATGTCACAGTTATTTTTATCTGTGAAACTGAAATAACGGGGAATATTGAACGTTATAAAGAATATTATGAAGGGGGAAAGAGCGCACCTTCCACAGCTTGACTGACATTTAAATTTTTTACTGTACTGACCTGCTTGAATGCTCTTACAAGGAGTCTTCCACTTGCCAAAGGGTATCCACACACTCTTAGCAGACCGTCCAGTAAAAGGTTAGGCTGTGCTCTGGGGTTGAGTGCACTTATCAGAGGGACGTCGGAGTGCAGAGTCCATCTCAGGCCTTTTTCCTTTCTAGTCATGCCGCACCCGGCTTGAAGTGAACTTTATTTACAACTGATTTGCAACAACAAATACATTTATAACTGAAATTAAGGTAAATTGAGTTATGGTTACAATTAAACTCACACGGAGATGCTTTTTATGCATTTTTGTGCTAGTTTAAAATCCTTTAATAGAGATTTTTTATATACAGTATTTATGTGCAGCTTTGGTGTTTATACTTAGGACTTAATGATTCTTGTTTAGGTTTAAGTATAATCATGGAATACAGTGAAAGTCATCAGTGACATGAAATACACTGCAACTAAAGTTTTTACCGAGACCATATTATTTTCCTAACTTTCTTGCCTTCTTTCCACAGTCACGCAGGCCTAGTGACCAGTCAGGGACCCTGTGGCAACCACAGATGGTGAGTGGTTGCTGAAGATTGCAGGTAGTAGCCAAGTGAAACTGGTACGTGTATGTGGTGCTACACCGAAAACCTGTCCCTAGAAACCGCTTTGGTTGCTAGGTGCAGGTTGAAAGGTAAATTGCACAAAAGATGTTTCTCACCAAGTTGCAGTGCAGGTTGAAAAAAGTGCAATGCAAACAGAGAATGTTCACCTTGAAAAAAATCTTTTGAATACTTTAGTCTTACTACAGCCCGGAGAGTAAATTATAAAGAGTGTGAAGAAAGTAAATTGATTGTAGACAAGTCAGTGAAAACCAGGTCAGAGTAAATACAGCTGTCAGCTAGGGACCAAAGCAACCACCAAGACCTTTTTGGACTAGCACCTTCTGGTAACAGCCAGCAGCCACTCTCCAACCGACTGGGGAATGCACATTTTTCCTAGCAACTGCAGGATCCCAGGGGGTCGCTAGGCCTGTGTAGCTGAGGCCTTTTCAAGTCAACAGGCAAACCCTGGACTCTGCTGTTCAATCCCAGGGTGCCCAGGCCAATCTCACGCAACTGTCGGAGGAAGACGTGACTGACTAGGAATCCTCCATCATCCGTTCCTAGCAAGGACAGCGTGCTCTCCACGAGCTCGAGAGCAGCATCGACACCCAGACCCGAGAGCAGCAGCAGCACATGGGGGCGATGTATTTCCCTTGGGATCCCAGAGGAGGGTCATCACACGGCGGGTGGACAGTAGATCCAGCGAGGCCACCACATAATGTTATCATGATCGTGATCACATGATCGTGTGCACGAACCACGAAAGAGGGTCGTGAAGCCAAAAATCCAGCAGCTTAACCGCCACAGCAAAAATTTAAACGTACAGCTCTGCTATCACTTCCAGCATGAAAAAGACAGAAAACCAAACAGCAAACAAAATGATTTTTTTTCCAAACCCAATTAAGTAAATGAGTTCAACTTAAAACATATCGTGTTTTATTATACTTTCACATCTTCACAGGGATTATAATGTTCTATACAGTGAGACGTGGAGCTAATAATTGAGACCATAATCTCATGAACAAAGTGTCATAGACCACGTGAATAGAAGAGTAATTTTCTTCTTCTTTCGTAATATGTATTCTAGCTGTGAAGACACACGCAAAGAAGATGTCATGTTTATTTTGTCAACAGCCCTCAGAGTGTTTAGCAGATATTTATTCAGTGTGCACTGTACACGAAAAAAGAGAGAGAAGTCTGTGTCTATGAACTTAAAACAATGGATTAAATCTTCTCAAACTGCTGTAAGACTGCTGGTGGGTCCAACTGGCGTTTGGTTAAAGGGAAATGCACAAGATGTCTTATATGAGCTTTGTTGTGCTTGCAAACAGGACAGTTAGCTCTCGGTGTAGAATATTACTGCTTAAGGATATTTCCCCTGATAGTATTTAGTGAAAGCCTTGAACTTGCTTTATAGCCCATTCACCTGAACTACTAGCAGCAAGGATGAACTTGAAATGAATTTAATAGATTAGAAAGAAAAAAAAATGTTGGACTGGAAAGTCTTAAAAACTTTGTTTGAACATCGATTCTATCAGGTGAAGGAAAATTCACTCGCTGAATAAATGAGACAAATTCTCCAGGCAGACCAGAACGGACAAAATTTAATTGGAATAGGCTCAGGAAATGAAAAGACTACTAAAATGTAAACAAGGTAACCGCGCACATCTTCTTCCCGTCTCAAAGACATAACAACTGACTTTGGGGTATTAGAGCATTTGACACAAATAAACAAATTGCAGCAAATATCATCTGTCTAGACGGTCGCAGCATCGCACCAAAACACAGCGACACGCCGGAACCAGCCAACTGAAGAACACCGATGCCTTTAAGCCTCGTCGTCTCACAACAGCGGGATTGGAACAGGATAATACCCGTGTTCAAAAACAGCCTTCCAACCCTTTCTATAATCCTCTTCATCTATTCACCCCAAAAACACTTCCCAAATAATCAGCTTAAGTCACAAGACTGGGGCTCTTAATTAAAGTTCACTATTAAAAATGCGTGTGCTCCTTAAAAGAAAATCACATCTATGAGAGTTAGAAGTGAAAGGTGGATCAGCTCTATTGTTTATCATTCAGCACATGCAGCTGATTTTCTTTAAGGAAGATTTCAATGCACTTGCAGAATTTACAATTCTCTCTTAATTTCGTTATTCAAGCACTGGCTGTGTAATCCATCTGAGCCTATTACTTTTTGTTTAGACATTGAATCATCCCCCTCAAGTCCCAGATGTATCTGTCGCGGCTCAGATCGGATCAATGGGGCTGATTTAAGTCGCAGTCAGGGCACTCAATATTTGTAACTGATGCTAATTTAGATGTTAATGATATCATCCAAATAACACATTGGAAGTCAAGGTCATGTAAGGATAAGGGGTGGGAGGAAACGGGATGGTTGAGGAACAACAATAAAATCAAGCCTACAGAAGATTACACGGTGTAGACTGAATTACGGCGCTGACATCCAAAGTGACAAAAGACACTGCTTTGTGTCTCGCCCTGCAACATGTTCCTGGCTTAAATAAATAGTGTTGTTGGCTTTTTATGTATAAAAATGACAGAGGAATATCTGTGTTTTGGTTTGGGGTTTTTTTTACCACGGAGACTAAAACAGAAATCAGATTTTAAAAAGACCTGTGTGGATATCACATTTTAACGAGACATTCTGCTGCAGAAAGTTCAGTCATAAATTGAGCTCCAAGGAAGCTTTGGTGTGGATAGAGGGCTCGTATCTTGAAAAGACAAAAACATTCAACAATTTACTTTCCAGCCTTATGGTTCCCATCCCACCTTCACGCTCTCAGGAGAGACTAAACAGGATACAGCAGCAGGCCAGCTGCTCTGAAAGACCTTCAGTCTGACGCGAGCAGTAGTCTGGGCTTTATGTGTATTAATGTTGAATCTTTTGGTTTCTTGTAACAGGCAGTCTGATTTGTGCTACTTATCTGGAAAATGCTTTGTCTAGCATTGTCTTGCATTAGAGCAAAATTAACATAGTTTTATTTCCCAGCATGGCAGCTGAGCCGTTAAGGTCAGAGTAGAGGTGAGATCAGGCCAAGGTTTAATGAGTAAGTGATTCCCATAAAATTAGACTGTGTTTGAGGTGGTAGAAGAGCCTAAACATGCATGTATGAACATGCTTGTACATGCAAAAGGAAGCGGGCCCAAGCTTTCTGAAACAAATGACTAATTAATAATGTATAATGTATAAACTTTCTGACAATAAATAATGGAGCGCTAATCGCCTGCCTCTCCAGTCAGTCCCTCTCCCGCCAACACCACGTTTTACTGCAGGTATATTAACAGCACATAAATCACCTACTGCAGGTTCGCTCATAGCAAATTTCCAATGCAGATCACCATCATGGACTGCCAGCTGCAGCCAGGATGGTGGGGTTGGAGTCTGAATGACTTTGCTTAGCTCCAGATTGATGACCTGGTCAACGTGTAGGTGGGGGAAGCACAACTTAGCTAGTTTGCAGGGACTGAACTCTCAAAGCAGGCTTTAAATTACCCAAATATAAAAAATAAAAATGAAAAATGTTAAAATAGATCTCGTAATAAGCTTGATGTTAGTAAGCCTGTCGTCAAGGTCCAGTGGATTGGCAGTGTTTTTTGATTGAGCTGGAGTTTCCAACCCTGGGTGGAGCTACCGCTTTCCTACCACAATCAGCACCTGCGGGCATTTTGGGCTGCCGGTAGGGAAACAAAGTAATCAGTAACAAGTAATCAGGACCCTACAACACCTGAGAGAAAATGTTCCCAGAAGGATAAAAGAGGGAACACACACATGTAAAGGAATCTCTTAAAACATGTGGTTATCCTAATTGGGCTTTCATCAAGTCAGCAAAGATGCACATAAAAGAAGATCAGACACAAACTAGGGAGGATCAGAAAGACAAAGGCAACAACATTGTCATCCCTTATGTAGCAGGTTTATCAGAAAACTCAAGAGAGTCCTCTCCAAGCGCAACATCCCAGTGTACTTCAGACCCAGCAACACACTCAGAAACTGGTTCATCCCAAAGACAAAGACAGGAATGCTCAGACCTCTACGTTGGAGAGACCAAACAGCCACTTCATAAACGCATGGCACAGCATAGAAGAGTCATCTCAGGCGGGACAAGACTGGGCTGTCCATCTGCATCTAAAAGGATAAAGGTCAATCTTTTCAGGATGCCAATGTTTACATTTTGGACAGAGAAGACAGATGGTTTGAAAGAGGAGTGACAGAAGCCATCTATGTCCACTGTGAACGACCATCTTTAAACAGAGGCGTTGACTATTGACACCAACTGTTTGCCATCTATAATCCAGTTTTGAGATTTCTTCCCAGACACCTTCACACCCAGGGGCAAGTCTAGGATCAGAGCTTTGGGGGTGCTGAGCACCCAGAGAGCTGATTTTACTACAGAGTAGGACGGATTGTAGGGTTGCAAACATCGTCAGAGAACACGTTTTCAACACTGCAGGTTACCTGGGTGTAATGTTTTTCAGCCAAAAAGAAACATGGTCTGACTCCTACCTAACTATATAAAGAGTAACTGAAGGGTAAATGCAGCTAGCGTGTCCTGTTTTAAGCCAGGCACTCACACCTCCGCTCCGCTGCGTCTCAGCCACCATCGCTTTGACAGAAAGGGCGCTAGAGCCAGAGTAGGGGAGAGGCGAGCTGGAACAAGCCATTTGCGGTGAAGGATATTGTCAAAAAAAAGTAAGAAATCTTTGGCCGTGCTTTGATTCATTTCAATCATGCTTCAGCACCCCCAAAAAATGGGCTAAAAACGCCCCTGTTAACACCCACTAGATAACTGGACAGTAGTGGTAGGTTGTTGATGATGGTGCAAAAGTAAAATAATTCAGCAATGGGGAAGAGATGGCAGGGAGAAAAACAACTCAAACATCAAAGAACAAAAGGAACTAAACAAGGAAATATGACAGTAAGCGAATTCTAGAATTGAGCAGGAAGAAATAAAATAATTGGTAAAAAAAAACAAAAAAACAAAAAGATTAAAGACTCAAATGATCACAAAAAAAAAAGCAATACTATTTAAACACAGGGAAAGAGAAGGTCTGTACAATATAGAGCATGAGCATCCATCTGATAGTATGTCAAGTTTTTAGGTCACAGCCGTTTCTGCAAATTTCTGAAAAATATTTATGGTAAAAATTTATGTCCTTGAGTTTAATAACTGCTACTACTTGTCATATCAAATCCAGGGGAATATCAGTAAGGCTATCAAACACAAAATGAGTGAGCTTTACGTTAGTTATTTAAAAACTAAGCAATTCACATTAGTACATTAGTACAAGCCGACGCGCTCGGATGATAGATGTCTCTGAGTGGAAGCCATGTGGTCACTTCACTGTCAGGATATTAGCTTACACACACACCATACTGCTTCTAAATTCAGCTAATTTGATTTATCGGACAATTGATGTTGGATAAGTCTGTCCCGAGGTCACTCTCTGACCTTAAAACTGACGTTTAATCCCCAGTGGGAGCCCCTGGTGTCCTGATAAACACTCCAATACACACAAACTAGTCACAAGACACACTCCCCACAGCGTGGGAACAAACCCTCCTGACAGCAGGCAGGAGAGTACTGAGGAGGATATGTGAGGCTAAATGTTTTTATGTGTGTGTGTGTGTCCTTCTTTGGCTTGCTCAGTCACCTGCATGCGTTTGATCCCTCATTATTTCTGCTTGCATGTGTGTGTGTGTGTGTGTGTGTGTGTTTCAAAGGGAAGCTCAGAAGACAAGCACTAACAATGATATCACTTCAGCCTCTATAAATCTCTTTCTACCTCCCACAGGGCGAGCAGCGGTGGGAGCACAGAGAAGAAAGCAGGAGTGTCAGAAAAGAAAGAGAAGTGTGTTTGCGCCTGTTGGGCGATGAGTATGTGAGGGTAAAAAAAAAGGGGGGGGGTGGGGACGAAGAAAAAGAAGTGGTTTGTTGGCATGATGCAAGATGTCTCAAAGGAAAAGTGGATCATAGAAGTGTCCCTGTCATCTGTGCTCACTCTAAGAATCTCAGCATTTTCCTGTATTTATCACGTGTGTTTTATAAGACCATGTTGTGTTTACTAGAGATGGACATTAATAAGAATTTAGTGAATCCAACTCCATTATCGACATTACTTATGGAGTCGATTCCTTCCTTCATTGGGTTTTCATTGGCTTCACTGAGAGTCACCACCATACAACCCAGCATCATGTGTAAGCGTGGAATAGACACGCCTGTCCACCGTGTGCATTTCACACTTTGAAGAGGCAAAGGTTGAAATGCAGTAAATATATTTAGTAATACATTTAAAGCCAAGAAGTCAGTTTTTACCAGGGAAGGTTCTGTGCCCGAAATTATTAAGCTAGGTGGATAATATGAATTTACATGCAAATGTCTTTCCTGTGATTATTTTCATGCTGGCTTGTAACAAAATACCTCCCTTTGCTGGTACCACAGCTTACTGGGACTTTTCCACGCATATCCGAGGCAAAGCTTGAATTGGACACAGTGGGCCGGTCTGTCTGTTTTATGTTTTGATATCAGGTTGCAACATCACTATTATCTTTCTCTTACTATTTAAGTCTGAAAACAAAGCTGACAACACAAAGCAAACATGAAAACCAGAACACAGAGACTTTGAAGTCTCTTTGTTTGGTCTCCACAGTGATTCTACTTTTGAAACATTAACAGGTAGACACGGAGGCTACAGCATGACTGTTCATCACTTATGTTGTTGCCTGTTGACGTTCAGGGTCTGGCTGCTGGGCTGGAGTCAGCAATAACACAACAAGCCTCACTCTGGATACTTGGCTAGCTTAGCATTAGCATGCTGCCTGTGCAGGTGCTTGCAAAGAGCCAAAGTTGTGTTAGCAGTTAAAGCAGCTGTTAGTGTCCTGGAGCCGTTGTAGTTTACACTTTACCATCGCGCTCTCCTCCTTTTGTGCAATAAAATTAAAAGTAACATCGATATACCGGCTGTAGAGTACAGCACTACTTTCCTCCTCTGCCACACAAGCTGAAATCAGCTGAAATGCAAGTGAAGCTGACACTGTAAGCAGAATCGATAGGCAGGCAGACTAACGATTACAAGAAATTGAACGAAGGGAACAGGTTGTCTACAAGAACCGGTTCTCAATTCCCATCTCTAGTATTGATCTCTGAGGACCTCTGATTCATAGATTTGTAATATTATCAATAGTTGGTCAGAGTTTTAGTGACCTTAGTTCAACAGACAGTATGTCATGATTTTTTCCTCAAAATTACACAACAGCTCCTTCACAAACTAACTGAAGTATTATACTAAAGAGGAGACCATGGAGGCTATTTTGATGACATTACTGTACACTCCACAAGAGGGAGGTTATTAAATATTTAAAATAAAATTGTAATTATAACCCCTTTCTCCAAAGCAGCATAATCAAGAGAAAATAGTGATCTGCTAAAGGTATAAAAGTGAAGTTACTGTATAATTTTCTAGTCATCTTTTTTTTCATTTTTTGGTATTGAACTGCATAGACAGTCGCTTTGTATTCATTTCACAGCTGGGTGCACAAAAATGTTAATTGTCTGTGGCTTGCTTCGATGGAAATTAGGTTGTAGTTTATTGCAGTGTTTCCCCACCACTGCACATATTTCACATTAGAAAAATCACACAGCACACCACCAAACAAAAATGTCACGAAAAGCATATTGATAATTTTTTTTACTACTTTTTTCTTTTCAAATGTTTATCTATTTATCATATTGTCTATGATGATCATTACGTAATTTCTTCTTCATCTTCTTATGTTTTAATGCCAGTTGGCAACCTATTTAATTAGAGCAGGTAGTTGTACTGCCCTCTAGTGGAAGAGAATGTAATTGCTTTGCCCGTTACGCTGATTGCTTAGAGCAGGGCTGGGCAACTCCAAGCGTCGAGGGCCAGTGTCCTGCACGTTTTAGACCTCACCTTGGGTCAACAAACCTGAATCACACGATTAGTTCGTTACCAAGCCTCTGAAGAACTACAAGACACGTTGAGGAGGTAATTTAGGTGGAACCAGATAATCTTCCACGGCATACTCGATCATCCTCGCGGCACAGTGGTTGGGAAACACTGGTTTATTGTGTACTTTAGTAGTAGTAGTAGTCTAAAGTCAGTTAGAAAGAGGCATCAAATATGTACCAGCATCTTGGTTATGAATTATTGATCTTTGAAGTTTTAACCATGTAAGATTAAGTTTACTGAAGTTTGCAGCATTGTACAGGGGCGTGTCTACAAGGGCCTCAAGAAGTGGCACCAACAATCTCACTGTTGCCATTAGACTCAATTACTGTCACAATGACAGTGTGCAATATCATAAAATGAGTGGATGGAGAGGACGAGTAACTTAAGTACTTTACTGAAGTACAGTTTTTATTCTAGTATTTTGTTTTACTTTCTACTTGTACTCAACTAAATTTTGAATACTGTATAATATATATAGTATATAATATTTATTTTAAAGCTCTAGTTACTTATTACTTTGTAGATGCTAAAATATAAATCTACTAATATACGATCTTGTATTATTTTAGGCAAAGCTACCCAGAAGTGTAGAAGTAATTAAAATACCTGTGGAAAATTGTACATAATATTCATACACTATATAAGGATTTCTGGTCCGATTTCCTGGGTTATTTTCCATTGTAGTCAGGTTTGCGTTGAATGGCTGGTGGCAGATGAGTTGAAACCCTGATGCGTGTTGACAATCCGAATAGTTGAGTAACATCAGTCAAATGTGCAAAATATATATGAATCTATCCATGGCAATTTTTTATAATAAGATTTGTTGTTCTCACCTTTTTTTTTTGCGGTTTATTTATTTGCTCGTACTAAGTAACTAACACACAGCCATCAAAATTAGCTACACAGTGGAGCATTTGATAGAAAAGACACAGGTGTTTTACTCAGATTTGATGAAAAGCAAAAAAAGCAAAAGGGAGAGGAAAATATGACACTTTCCACGAACAATGCTACAAATAATTGGTGATATTGCTCCATGTCTGTGAGGTATTTTACTGCAATAACAGTTCGCTAGAAAGTTTGGGACACATTTTTTAAAAGAATTTCTCTTTTCATTTATTTTGGAGGACCTGCTGCTTTCATTGAAATGAATGAATTGAACGAATGCAAGGTCTAGTCATTTTTGTCCTCGGTAAAGCGCCACACGGAGCTCCACAGGAAGTGGAAAAATGGCATTTTCTCCAGAGAGACCACACTCGTCCTCGAATCTCTCATTTCTACATTGTTCCTCCTCCTTTTAGCCCCGTCTCTCCTCTCCACCTTCTCTTTCTCCCTCTCCCTTTCTTGCACCGAGTCTTTCATGTTCAGATCAGAAGAGCCCGCCACTTATCACGGGAGTCTAGAGAGGCTCTCCTATAAAAGCTGGCGTCACATGCCTGATTTAACAGGGCACACACAAAGAGTCCTCTATCTCTCCTTCCTTCCCCTTCTGTAGGATATCCCTCTCTTTTCCTTTATCAAACACATTTTCTCCATACAGAAATAATGTCGCTCGCACTCGGACTCTCACACACACATATTGGACTGCCTCGCCTCTTGTTCTGTCACAATGGGATTAGTGGTGTGATTCCTCCACTCCTTTTAAGTGGGCACACCACCAATCCACTTACGATAGACTCGGCTGAATACTGAAAAGAGTGAAAAGAGGAGGGAAGGAGTGGACTCGAGAAGACTTGGACAAGAATGAAGGAGTGAGTGAAAAAAAAAGAAAGTGGATATGAGTTAAGGTGGAAAGTTACTGAAGATGAATTGTGCTTTGTGTTTTAAAGGGCGCACACACTTTTTAGAGGATAAAACACAACTTCACATGCAGAAGAAAAGAATAAAGGGAGGGCATCGAGAAAGGCAGAGAGAAAGGGAGACTGAAAGAGAACTGGCAGCACACTTATTGGCAGAAGCGAATTAGTGACTGCATAACTCTTAACAAGCGCGCGCACACAGACACACAAATGAACCTGTTGCCAAGGTGACAGGAGGCAGCAGAGGCCCCACCCTCCCCCGCAGTGTTTCATACAGTGATGTCATCGGTTGCCGCCAGCACCGGGTGGGCCCTTAGCCAATAGGACAAAGGCACCAGAGGGTGCAGACTGTCCTTGTGTGTGTGTCTGTGTGTGTTTTTCTTCTTGTACTTCATTTTACAAGATCGTTGTGTCCTTTCATCAGGTGCTCCCTAGCCCGCCCTCTCATTTTCCGCACCTCCTTTTTTTTTTGACTTATTCAACTCGGTCAGCGGGCGGCTGCAGAAGTTGAAGCTTTAGGTCTTTCAACCTCTGATGAAAGTGAAGCTGATTAGTCTGGCTGGGAGAATATTTCACAGCAGGAGAGGGCTGCAGTGATTGTTCCACTCGAGTTAGGGAAAGGCTGGAGATGCAAGTTTGTTTGTTTCTTTCGTTACCTGCTCATTAAAGCATTTTTTTTCTTTTTTTTCAATCAGGCTTCAGGCTTTACTGTGAGACTGGAACACTCAAGGAAAACAAGACTGTTGCACACATAAATTAAAGCGACGGACGATTGAAAAGTCTGATGTGTTTATGGGGCCAGATAAGAAGTGATACCGCCAATTTTCAAAGAACTACTTGTCAGCCCCGAGCCCCATCGAACCAACAGTTGCTCGTATGTTTTGTTCTGAAAGTCGAGACTTGGAGGAGCTTTTAAATGTATCACATATCTATTTAATGATTGTTCTTGCTGTTCTTTTATTATTTACCGTATCCACAGTGTTGCAGGCTTGATGTTCACTGCACAAAGGAAGCAGAATTCAAGATGATTTCGCTGCACATGCAACATGAAAGAGACCTTCTCCAATTCCGGGCCTTACTTTTCATTACCTGGCTGAACTGTGTTTGAGCTCGCATATATCTGACTGGGTTAAATCTGACATTTAACCTTCAAGCTCCTGGGACCAAGTCTTAGTAATATCAGTTGCACATATTTAAGAGTTGCAAAGATAACTGGCAGGTAAATTCCTAGAAAGCCACTGAGTTTCAAGTGTCCTGCTTTAAATCTGCATGCTCTACTCAACCTGCCTGAAAGAAGTTGCAAAAGTACAAAGAAGTTCCTCGTTCTTGTTGACCGCTTGTTTTTTTCCTTCTCTGGTGGCACGAGTGCCTTTCTTCCACTACGTTCGAGTCTGCAAGAGCTGCTCACTTTCTGCTGTCAGAATCCTAAAAGCTCACTTGTCAGGAGATATTTCCCTTTTCTTAGCTGATCTTGCCGAAAGAAATAAAGTACAAGGATGCTCTTTGTTTTTCCACTGCAGCACTAGAATATTGTTTTTTTGGTGATAACACTTTAATGGCTCTGGCGTTTCTTCGTTTTGATGCATCCAAATGAGAGGGAAAACTGATTATAATGCAAATGAACCTATTGCTAAAAGTATCTCTTTATTTGGTATTATCTTTGGAGGATTTCTTGAACAAGCACGTGCCCTACTCATCCATTATCCTGTTTCATTTCAATATGTTTTTGCTTTAACCTTGTTTTATTCTTTGTCTTTATACCATCTGACCCTATTTCCGTGTTCCTGTAATCTAATTTCATTTGTGATGACTCTCTCCTCTCTGTAATTATCTCTACTGTGCTTTTTGTCACAAGGGAGAAGAACAGCTAGTGTTGTTGTGCCTTCCTGCCCCACAGCTGCAGTCTACAAGGACTCGACAAAGTAGATAAAAACATTCTGCAGACACACGTAGATAAGAAACCTTTGCTATAACGAGGCTGTCCATTAAGGAAGCTAGTGTGTGTGTGTGTGTGTATGTACCAGGTCAGTGAATGGAACCGTTGGGGCGAGACTGATTGCTAATTATTGCGTTGGATGTTGGCGGCATGTGGAGAGAGGAGAAGATAACAGGTGGAACAAACAGCAGAGAAGTCTGTCAAAGTCATTTACCTGACACATGCACACAAACCGTGAAATCCTTCGATGGCATGATCTTATCAAAAAAAAAAAAGTTTTTTCTGCGACCCTGTTTATCTTCAGAATTACATCATACATCATGGATCAGGCATCAGAACTACTTGGTTAGGGTTACAGACAAAATATTTTGGCTATTACTGAGCAGAGAATATGAGAGAACCGTATAAAAAAGACTGACACAGTTATCTCTCATTTGTTTGTGTATATTTATATCTATTATATATATATATAATCATTTTAGGTCTGGAATTTCAAGTATTTTAGCCTTTGCCATTTAGGCTTTTTCTGTTTATTGTTTGGGGGCTTTTTTTGTAATTACCTTTAACTTAGCATTCGAGTGAAGCTAATGCTAGCTAGTTTGCTTAGCTATATATTATATGTATAGTACACAGACAAAGCACAAATTAGCACTTATTATCTGTTAATTAATGCTAATAAATAAATACAATATTGTTATAATTTCATCAAATCATCAGTTTTAGATCCTTTAAAACTGATCTTACTGTGATTAGCTGAGTTGATAGCTAGCCACCTGCCAAAAGTAGCTGTTCCCACAATCATGCATAACTTACATTGAATGTAAATATGCAAGTGATATAAAAAATATCCCCCTAGATGCTCACAAACAGGTACATTAGTTTTACAGACCAAAACTCTTATTTGTATCAGTTTGCATGCATATAAATGTTTATAACTCGTTTTAAGGGCCAGGCTCTAGTCTTCATTCGAGACCAAGTTGTTATTTGGTTTAAAATTCTTTAACTTTAAAACACACTTATAAGTCAGAATAAACACTTTTGCAAATGACCTATGGGGTTGTTTTCACTCGGAGGACAGCATTGTCAAAACACACTTTCAAACACTCGTCTAATCCACTTGCACACATTACAAACATTTGCAGTTTGTTGTTCTTGGATTTACAGGCCTCGACTGTTTTTACAGATTTACTCAGTGAAATCCAGATTGGATATGTTTTCGGTAATAGCTTTTTTCAAGGGCTGTCACCTCTAGCAAACTGTATCAAAGCAAACTGTCTTAATCTTGTATGACATCAGCTTGAAAGACACAAACATGAACTTGCTTTTTGTACATGTGCGATACTTGATATTAGCTTTCTCTGACATAAAGTTTTTTTGTTGACCTCTCTCTGGCAACTCCCAGCAAAACTTCCCTCTTTGCAAAGCAGAGACTGGAGAGGCAGATGCTTCGTCCTTTCTCAGTGTTAAAATAGGGTGAGCTAAAGTTGATTAATTCACTTTGCCATCTTCCCTGATACCTACTGTAACCATAACAGTTACTTTGGAAAATCTCAAAACTGACAGCAGATCATGGCCAACCTGAACCTACAAAGTATATCTTTTTAGAAATAAAGGTGCTGTTTTCAAAATCTGTGTAGTCTTTGTTGATTTGATTTGCCTACTGAAGGAAGTATAAGATTGCAGATCTTTCGTTTAATGTCGTTGCAGGGTGTTCACCATAAGCTACCATAATTTAGATGTGTGTACAATTCGGCTTACACTAGATAACCATTATGTTAAACCTTTGTTCGGGCACAGGCTCCACAGGCTCTTGAATCCTTAATTTTTTGGAGCAGTGAAATTTTACCCTTGACTTCTCTTTTGGCATCCAAGTCTGTGAGTTGTTTGTAGCTCAAACATCACATCTTGCAGTCATATCTCGCTTCTGATTTCTGTTTTGCACAGAAAGCCTGTCCATGACTGCAGGTTTGTACAAGACATACTTCTAACCTTGCTTTTTTGAGTTGAAAAGTGTTGCTTTGAAATTTTGCATTATAGAAAAATCTTTTCCATTGCTATTTTATTTAATCCAGTGGCAAAATAAAGGTTTCTTAAAACTCAAACACATGATTTTATTGAAGATTTTACACACAAAATAGATACATATGCCTGAGTAAATAGGGTTTAAATTTTAACAACAATTAGACCTAATTAGCTAACTATGTGGCAACAACTCATTTGTTGTTGCATTTAGAGATGCAGGCATGGTGAAATTGAGCCGCTGAAGCTCAAACTAAGCAGATCATAAAGGTGATTTAAGTACCTTGAATGTGTCATGGTTGTTGGAGCCAAATTGGCTGGTCTGAGTATTTCAGAAACTGGTGATCTACTGGGTTTTTTTCCTCACAACCATCTGTAAGGGTTACAGAGGATGATCCAAAAAAGAGAAAAAATATCCACTGAGCAGCAGTTCTTTAAGTGAAAATACCTATAATGATGCCAGAGGTCAAAGGAGACTAGCCAGGCTGTTTTAAGCTGATAGGAGGGCAACAGTAACCCAAATAAGCATTCATCAAAACCATGCAGAAGAGCACAACTGAATGAACAACATGTTTAACCTTGAAGCAGATGGACTTCAGCACAAAGACACCACACGAGTGCCACTCCTGTCAGCTAAGAACAAGAATCTGAGGCAACAATTGATTTTTGCTCATCGAAACTGCAAGAAAGAATCTGGAAAAACAAAGCCTGGCCTGATGAGTCTTGATTTCTACTGTGACATTCAGATGGTAGGGTCAGAATTTTGCATAGCAACATGAAAGGATGAGTCCATCCTGCCTCGTTTGGTGGCATGTCCTGGTTTTATAATGTGGACGATATTGCCACACTTGGTCCCCTTAGTACCAATTAAGCCTTGTTAAAACACTACAGCTTACTGAGCATCACTGCTGATCGTATCCATCCCTTCATCACAACCCATCTTCTAATGGGTACAATGTAAGTCCAGTCCGACCTTGTCCAGTTTGACCAGTACCTTATATTACCAAACCTTGATAGTCTGTTTTATTATTCCCTACCATCCATTCTTCTTGTTTTATTCCATAATTAATTTGATCAAAATTCAGATGCTAAATTAAGGAGAAGTATGTTTATTCATAGATTTTGAAAGTGCAGTCCCACATCACAAAGTAAATAAAACAACATGATTAAAGAAGTTAACAAAGCTTTATTTGTAGCTTGTAAATGACATGAAAACAAACATTTAACCTCCTGTTTTCTGTGACAAGAAGCCAACACAATTATTGTATTTGTTTGACAATCATCTACTTAGAGGATCGATCTGCTTCAAAATTCAATAGAAGACTTGAGTTCATCTGTTGTGCTGATTCCAGAAATTTGTGCATTTTGCTAATGCAGCAGATCACATAGCTGAGGAGGAATTACAGTGGCTTCCCATTTCCTGATGTTATCAGCTAATGAACGGTAAGATGTAAAACTGCAGCCGAGAGACCTGTTTCAGCCATTAAACACTGGTAAGGGCAAGCACAGGCAGCATGCTGCTTGTCATGAGGCGAAAGATCATTTGATAAACAGGAAACTGGAAAGTTGGACATGTTCTTTAGATGCGCATGAGAGCTTTTATATAATCCAATTTTTTCATCTATTTTTTTTTTTTAAACACCAAAAAAAGTCAGAATCTGCGTCACACATTTGTCATATGATGGTTCCAGGTCTTTGCAACCCACAAACAAACAGAGATTGAGTAAAGCTTCTGGCACAGCAGATGATGTTTCATGAAGTTAAAAGGGAACACAGGTTTCACTGAACGGTAATTAGAACAGTCTCTCTGACAGAAATCAAAGCCACCACAAAAGAAAACAACATCATATGACAGGGAACACAGCTGCAATAATATTTGTGCTGCATCAGCAGGACCACAGTTCACCGGAGATAGCATGATTCACAGGGACAGGCCTTCTTTTTTTCAACATAAAGGAAGCAGATAAATATTGATTAAGATACTAGGTAGTCGATGTCACTGTTAGTCGTTTTGCTGGCAAGTCAATTTAAATTAATTTTCTCTCATGCTTAAATTTAACTTTCACATTGATTTGCTGATGGCTCCTGTAAGCAGAGATGGGCAACACGTTACTGTAATCCAATTACTTTACTCATTACTTGAAAAAAGTAAGGGATTACTAGTGCAAAAAAGTAAGTAAATTGCTGTTACTTTCCTGCGTTACTGCACTACTAAACCGTGATTTTGTGTGCGAGAGTGTCTCATGACAATGATGTCAGCGAGCACGACGTTTGTGGCAACAGCTGTGTGCACATTGACAATAGATAATATATCGAGTGTGGAGAGAGTACAAGCGTGCAGCGTTTAAAGCGTGGAAGCACTGACCTTAATTTGAGTTTGATTCCATAAAAAAGTGACAAAAATATTAGCGTTCGCTGCATGAGAAGAAAACTTTTTACAGCAAAAAAAACCCCTAAAATTCTGAGCAAGCACCGAGTACGCTGCCCCGGGAATGTGAAATTCACAGAGAAACTCCCGGATCCTTCCACTGACACAACCGCTGTGGCAGCCCTGCACCAGGGTAAACCTCCGCCTGCCCCACTCCTGCTAAACAGGTGAAAATAGAGTAACAGGACCACCGAGTCTTTGATTTTATTTTCTGCTGTGTTTTACTTGCATCTATCTGAAAGAGTGAGTATAAACACAAAAAACTATTTTATTTTATTTGCTCGAATATGCAGAAAATAGGTTTAAATGATAAACAAATTTCTTAGAGTCAGAGAATGTTGCATATAATTAAATTTTTGCTTGTTGCATAAAGTTAAAAGATTAAAACTAATAAAACAAGTTTTAAAAAGAGACTTTTTCATTTGATTACATTTCATATGATGGATTATGCAGAAAAAGTTGAATTGGGCTAACAGATCTATTGCTTTATTACCTATTCAAGTTGTAAATCATGTTTTTAAAAAGTAACTAAGTAACTAATGAATTTTCAAAATAAGTACTCATTAAAGTAATGGGATTACTTTTGGGGAAAGTAATCCCATTTGATTTGACTGCAGATTTAGGCTTACAGACACATCACACTCTCATCAGCTTTATAGAAAAAAACTCTATAAGAGCTCCGAAGCTCCAGATGAATGTTGGTCCCTTAAGCTTAAATTACTGACACAAACCTGTTGGAATGCATTCACAGGTGATTAAATTTGTGAAAACCTTTTTTGTAACTTGATCTTTTACTAAACAATGAAAAGTACGCTGCACACATGCTTCAACATAAATAGGAATAACAATAAAAAATAATTACATTAAAAATTATGTATATTAAATTGTGAATTAAGTTTATTAAAATGGGTTTCAAGCAGCCTGCACTACTTGCTGATTGAGATCACAGTTGCTGTGTGAGATGTAATTATATGAGGTACTAATGATTCAATGGCTGTATGACTTTGTAATGAATTTGTGAGTAAAATGCGTGACTGCGAAAAAGAATGTGTCACGGTAATGGTTTTATCTCAGTTAAGTTGTGTTTGTAATGAAATCGCAAGCAAAGGTAAATCAGTGTATTACCCAGCTTTACAGATGTTAGGAAGGAGCAATATCAGCGATGCCTGCAGCTGTAATTTTGTATTCACTGTGCTTTTTTTCTTTCAAATCTTTATAGAAGTTTTACAACAACGTCTCAGTTTCCCCATTCTTGAAATGCGTTTTTGGCCCTATTTTATGTTATGAATCCAGAACACATATAACGGCCAATAAGAGTTAATGTAAATAAGTCAGTGATGTGTCATTCAATGTAAAGTCAACTAAAGCTGAAACAAGTTCCCACCTGAGCCCATCAGGATCAGCTGGTTTTGATTTTGTTTGCATATAAGCTTTTGTGTATAATTAGGAACATTTACACTCTCTGCAGCTCGTTTAAAATAAATTTGCAATGTCTCAACTACGTGAGCTATAAAGAAGGCACAGAATAAACTTTAAGATAGAAGGAAAAAAATATTTATTTTTATTTTGTAAATGTACCTTAATCTCTGGCTTCTTGTTTGTGTATTAGAGCAACTTGGTTTGGTCTTGTTGTTTGCAGGATTTCTGCTCAGTGTGAATCCTGTGAAATGTTGTCCATTAAAGTATAAAGCTACTCACTACATGCATGTTACTTTCTAGTGCTGGTGGGTACTGCACGTCCCAGCGCAAAGAAGAAACACTGAACACTAAGTTGAAATGTAGGTTGACGGTGCTGATTGAAAAATTACAGCACTGTGAATCAGCCAACCCACACACACACACACAGAGGCCCACACACATACACACTCACTCAAACTTGGTACACACTCATTTCCATGTTCCTGTAATTAAGACAAAGTGCCCTATTAGTTTTCCATTAATGGCTGGAACAACTATATGTCCAACCAACTGATTGGGCCTATTCATTTTTTGTTTCTATGGTAACAGACCTACTGAACCTCATTCAACATTTGATTAACAGAGAAGACTGCTACATAATGAAGTCCACTATGACCTGCCGCTTCCACTGTTAATCAGAGCAAAATGAGCACTCTAACGATTTAATAAACACAAAAAAAAAAATCATACAAAAGATTCGAGCCCCTTCACCTTTCTGCCTCTCTGGCGCTCTTTGTTTCTGTTCAGTGTGCATTTCTAACGTGAGCGTCTGTTGTCGCACGCGCAGAAGTATCCTAAATAGCCAGCCTTAAGATATTTTTTAAATGTTCGATGAGGAAAACATGTAACAAATCAAATCAAGTCAATTATCTAATCAGACTTAGGGTCACAGAAGTGTCTGGGACCTTTCCAGCTGTCACTGGGCCAGATGTGGGGAACAGCCTGGACAGATCACATTTATTGACTCTGTAGGAATTTTTCTCTCAAATCTTTACATAGTACTTTCTATATGCTCACAATACACACAGAACATTTGTGAGAAATGTTTTAAGAAAAGAAAAGTTTTCCTTTAGTTAGTTTTCCAGCTATAAATCATTCAGTTGACCTTGAAGACCTTGGTGGGTGTAAGTCACATTTAAATGGCTTGTTAACAAGACCCAACTCTGCACCCCTACAAAGTTTTTCATCATTTTAAACTTTTCCAGCTATTTTTTTTTTTTACACACAGAATGACACACAGGCAAATGCTACCAAAAACATTTTTTTTATATGAAGTATTCAACTTACTGTAAGCGGCAAGGTTGGTGCTGTGAAAAGGGTGTGGTAAAATAGCAGTTAACCTAGTGTACATATTCTACTCTGTGTGATTGCAGCCCCCCGTGTCTGCAAGAGAAAGTCAAAACATGAGATTGAGTATTTCATTTTTTAAATTTTTTTTTTAAAGAG
>VUQR01003354.1:21682-32416 GCA_015108515.1 Hemichromis elongatus
TTTTTTAAAGAGGGAGAGGGGGAATAATTGCAATTGCAGTGTTTAAGTTTTAGCCTCATTTAGTCCAAAATTCATAATTTTATTCAATAAACATTGCATTGACAGCAGCAATAAATATTTAATACACTAACAGGTGACATAGTCTTTACCCTCCCTCTGATTTATTCTGTGTGTGTGTGTGTCAAATAATGATATAATACTGTTCAATAATACTGTTTTAGAACTGTTCCGCTCTATAAATAAGATAATAAATATCATCAGAATTTACAGCAAGCATAGAAACATTACAGACTAAATAAATAAAACGTAGAATATAATAAAAAATGAATTGGTGAAGGAAAGTGAATCTAGTACCTCATGTGCAGAGAAATTCGAAAGAATAAATCAGCTGAATCAGTCTTATCGCTGCACACTCACTCTCCATATTTCAGTCAGAAGGGTTATTAAAAACCGGGCAATTCACATCAGCACCAATCAGACTCAGGCATTCAGCTCTATCTTGAAGCGCCTAGCCTAGTTTTTCTTTGTGGACTGAGCAGTTTTGAGCCCAGAGCAATTAAACAAACCCACTAGCCCTGTCAGCGAATGCAATGAATGCAGTGAATGAAAAAAAAAAAAAAAACACCACTGAGGAGATTTTTTTTTTTTTTTCAAACCTTCCGGCCTCCATTCACTGCATCGTTTGCTTCTTCTTCTTTTCCCCTCTTGTCAAGAAATGACTGAAAGAGTGATTAACTGCTGAAATCCGTCCACCGGCCTCCTCTCTCAGCACATTCAGGGACACACACGCGCGTGCGCGCAAAACTTCAAATTCATCATTCATGTTTCATGTGAGAGGGGGTTGAATGTGACGGGGTGCTATTTGGAGAGCCCAATTTCCATGACAACAGGTCTGAGGATTAGGGTGAAAAACTGTCATGCCAGAGCAATTGTCAGAGCACCTTGAATCAGAGGAGCACTTAAGAGTGAAGGGAAGGAGGAGAGGACGGGGGTGGAGATGGGAGAATTTGGGTCGGCTGGAAGGATCAAGGGAAGAACGAGGGAATGGGTAATGATCCTGGCGAATATCGCTTCACCCCCACATCTTCTCTCACTGTAAGTCACTTTGGAAAACAGGTAAAGCCCTATAATGTGGATGTAAATGTATGCAGCTGTACGGTATAAACAAAGTGAAGAAAGATAAACAGCAGTCAGCGAAAACAGAAGAGGGACGATGGGCAGGAGGGGGAATAAGGTAGAGGAGATTTTTGTAAAGCAACTCTTGTTGGTTAAGAAGCCTAAAATAAAAAGCAAACGACATTTCCCTCACACTGGTGGGCATTGGCCTCTGTGTCTTTGGTTTCACTGCAATTTAATAACGCTGCTGGCTCATTTCCCGAGTCTTGATTGTTTTCTGTGTTAAAATTTTTTTTTAGACACAACCGGAAATGTTTGGACGGTGCAACAATTTTCGTAATCTACCCCCTGTGTGACACCAAAAGTAGATTTGGAAGGAAAACAATCACATCAGTCCCTTTTCTTTTTCAAAGGCATTAATATAATTGGAAAATAATTTAAAAGCTTTTTCACGGATACAAGTTTTTTTATTCTTTCAACACATATGAGCGGTTAGGAAGGGCTGCCAGGAAAGACTTTTCTCTAAAAAAAGAACTGCACTGGAGAACTGGAGATTTTTTGCCATAATGTACAGCACCACATTTGGCAAAAACCAAACAGCATAGCCACACCTTAGAGGAGCTGTCAAATACAGTGGTGGAGAGGTGATGAGGTGGGCTTATTTTGCAGCCTGATAACCTGAGAACCTTGCAGTCATTGACTCGACCACAAACTCCTCTGAATACCAAAGTATTCCAGAGTCAGTGAGGATGTCTGTCTAACAGCTAAAGCTCAGCTGAAATTGGGTCATCCAACAGGACAATGATCCCAAGCACAGCAGCACCGGCTGGACCCCTGTTTTGAAACCTTAAGAGAGCTGTGCATCAAAAGAATTCCTGCAAAGCAAAATGAACTGAAACAAGGTTATGAAAAGGAGTGGGCCAAAATTCTTACACAACAATGTGCGAGACCAAAAAAGCCGTACAAAAAAAAAGAAGTTATTGCTGCTTAAATTGGTCCTATAACAGGGGTCTCGAACTCCAGGCCCCGAGGGTCAGTGTCCTGCAGGTTTTAGACGTCACCCTGGGTCAACACACCCGATTAGTTCATTACCAGGCCTCTGGAGAACCATTTAAATCAGCTGTGTTGGATCAAGAACACATCTAAAACCTGCAGGACACCGATGTTGGAGTTCAGGAACCCTGTCCTATAAGCAACTCAATCATGAGGGGTTTTAAATTTTTCAGGCCTGCATAGAGAAAGCTGTCCTTTTCACATGTATTTGCAATATATATAACCTATGAGCACTCAGAGTTACACTGAATTGTTGTGCTAATCAGTTGTGTTTACTGTGTTCACATAGCCTAATACTAACAAGTGGACCAGTCACAGTATAGATGCAGGCTACTCACAACATGTAGTTTCTTTTCTGGGTTATAGAAAAGGATACGCCGCTATACTGTAGACTTAATGCAATAAATCATCAAGCTCGAGGGCTCAAAAACAAATCTATTAAAGGAATAGCAGAAGCATTTGGAGCGCATGAACAGTTTTGTTATGGCACTTTATTGCACATGTTGACAATGACCCGAAACATCTTGCCAAAGCAACCCAGGAATCTTTATAATACAAAGAAGTGAAATATTTCACAGGGACTGAGTCAGTCCCCTGAAGTCAATCCAGTATCGAGTTGCATTTCGTGTGCTACTGAAAAAAATAAAAGCTGAAAGACCTACAAGCAAACAACAGAAGACAGCTCCGGTAACAGCCTAGGAAAGCATTACAAAGGAGTAAACCCTTCTTTTTGTAGCAATTTTCATGGCTTCAGGCAGACAAAGTAAAGAAAAAATTAACATTTCATTTTTGTTCATGGTAATTTTGTCAGCTCCCTTGAAAATAAGTGACTGTGCATGAAAATGGCTGTAATTGTTCAATGGTTGTTGCCATATTTTGTGCTCAGAACCTTGAATTAATGTGAGTAGTCTGCGCTCTGATTGGGTCCTGATTGTTGTTTGATTTTAGTTCTAATGTAAGAAAAAGGAAAAAAAAGACTATTAACGGGCATAGCCAGAGTTATGAAAGTTGTGATATGATCCAAACATTTCCAGAGCTTGTTGTAGGTAAAAATAAAAGAGAGGAATAAAATGAATAAAAATGGCAAAGATTTTTTTCCAATAGGGGAAAAAAAATCAAAAGCACTACATCCACACATTTATTCTCATCACACCACATTTTAAGTGACATATAGCTGTTTATTGGCTTATGAAAATAGTGCTGTGTAACGTTGAATTTTCTAATTTCATATGATACAGTTGTTGGCCTCCCTCTTTAGCAGATGAGTGTGAATACAGTGCGATTCAACTTTAATTATCTTTTTATTTTCCACTTTCACATCTAAAATATCCAGATTAATATGGTGTATTTACCTGTGAGGATGCGTCTTAGTACAACATGTAGCGCTGCCACACGTGTGCTGAAAGAAATGAGTCCAGGTGGGTGGGCGAGGGAAGGAAAACACGTTTCTCTGCCTCAAACGCGAACACGACCATGAAGAATTCTCAGCTGCAAAAAGTAATTTTAGGGATGCTTCGTGAACCTGAAGGAGACTGGAGGCAGGTTATAGAAACACCTTGACATTTTAAATTTGTTTCCTTTGCTTCGCCTAATCTTGCGACGACAGAAGGATCGCCTCCCACTTTCATAGCCGTTTTTCAAAGCTGAGCCAGAGAGCAGAATCGCTTTGTGTGAGCACGTTGCACGTGGATTCCTCCAGGGCAAATTGTCAGTCACTCCTCATAAACTGTATAACTAGTTTTATACATGTGTTAATTTTATTTTTACATTTCCAAAAAACAGTTCTCGTATCTTTGGGGTGGAATTGGTTCTTTCGTGAAACTGAAACTGCCGGGAGATTAAGAAGACGTGAAGTGTGTCATTCACACCGGGGATGATCAGTCTTCTGCGATGATCAGCTTTGTTTGCCAGCTGGCTGCAGCTTCTCTCCAATTAGCTGTTCTTGAGCAGATTTTGAAGACAGCGAGCGGTTCATGTTCACCTTAAAACGTCTGCGTTTCTCTTAAGTGTATCCAACCTGTAGACACTACAAAGTGAACGCTAACTATGTCAGTACATCCTGTAACTTCCACGTTACACTTAACATTAGACAGTGACTTAAAATGCGCATCTATCACTGAAACAGTGACTAAGGGAAACGCCTTGCTCCCTCGAGTAGTGCGCTGACATTTTAGAATACAGTGCATCGGTTCATTGCTCCGGGAGAAGAAAACGGGAAACAATTATTCATTTGTGTAAAATAGGAGAATTTAAGATGAAGAACTGTTGGATATTTGCAATATGCATGCATACAACATGAATCATCAAATTATGGTCATCAGAGGACAAGATTCATGATCATGTTAACAAAGGAACCCCCTCAGGGCACCATGGATGCATCCATCTAAACGGACAATGACCTGATGAAACACAGAGAGCAGCGACATCGCCGCTACGCTGCACTCAGCTCCAGTGTAAATCCTTTAGCTCGCGCGCACGAGTGAGAGCAAGAGAAGATTGATGGGAAATTAAACAAGGCCTCGTGCCATCAAATTAACAAGTTGTGCTTTTAATTAACAAAAAACCCACTTTACACCTAGATCCTCAACCCACATTTGTTAATAAATCTCATAAGTGTCCCTTTTTATTTTTTTTAATCTTCTTTCTAACTTAGTGATCAGCAAGTTTTGCATCCATGAGCACATGTATTGATCAGCAGGTTTACTGCTATTTTCTCCAATAAGTCAATAATGTACCTTGTGACCCTTAAAAAGGAAAGGAAGAAAGCAAATCCATTAGCTTTAATGTGTTTACACGTGACACTAGCACAGCTGGGCCTGCTGCTGCTTGCTGTTCTGAATGTGGAAAACAGAGTTAAGAGCAACAACAGAGTGGATTGTTCCAGAGTCACATGACCCATCAGGAGATTAAAAGGGAAGATGCAGTGCTGTTAGTGTTACTGTACAGAGCTATACTGTACATACTGTTCCTCTGCAGAGATAAGAGGGAAGTGTTTCCGGACATCTCAACATCGCACTTTAGATACAAAGAAGATCAGTGTGCATTTGTTGCCTACAGAGAAAAGGGTGCGCTTTGATTGTTCCCATTTCGCCACTATAAACTTCTTTGGTGGATTTTTGCAGATGCCATGATGTAACCAGCGTAAGTGGCTGACATAGCTGGTTGCAGTTATTCTTGTGCCCATGCATGCATGCATGCATGCATGCATGCAAATTACTGTGTGGCGATAGTCAGAAACAAAATCATTTTTTTTTGTTCTGGATCCTCTTTGTCTCGATCGTTTGTTTTTTCATGGGTGCATATTTTTTATATTTCTACTATTCCAATAGTAGAATAGTATTACAATTAGGAATACTTTTGAGTCCTTATATTGACATTGTGATTATTATGCCTTATATTCAGATGACGATTGTTATTCTGTCACCTTCAAAAACTGAGGTGATAAGGTGGAAAAAAAAAGAAACTGGTGACACCGAACAGAGCCAATCTGTAGTCGCATTTCCAGGCAGGTGTACGTTGTAGGTTACACCAGCTTCAGAGGGGTTTGCGGTTATGATGTAGCTATGATGTAAATTTTCTGCTGAAGCATAAATCCCCAGTTTGTCACTTCCAACACAAATCTTTAGCATCTTTAGCTCAGTTGTTTATACTCATGCACCCATGTAACATAACTGTTCGCACTAACGTGTTGAAAACCTCGTCTTTGCTGGTCTCATTCTATTGTGAAGTACTCCTGGCTTTCCTCTCTGTCCACTCCATCATGTCTTCAACTCTTTTTTTTTTCTATAACCTGTTGCTATGGATGCTTCAGCCCCTTCACCACACTTAGTCCTTGAGACCCAACCATTCTCTTTCTGACTTTCATTACTATTCTCTCCGGGCTCTCCTAAACCTGTTTCCTACTCACAGTACCGATTATTAAAACAAACATTATAATCCACCGAGATTCTTGGCTGACTTCAACCTGTCTATCACCCTGGCAAACAGGAGAGGGCTTACAGCCAACCCCCCCGTGTAATCCCCCTCCACCTTGAACCCATCTGTCACTCCTACAGCACACCTCACCACTGTCTCACTGCCTTCGTCCATATCCTGCACCAACTCTTATCTGCTTCTCTGTCAGCTGAATTCTTTTCTGTCATACTACACCTCATCTCTCTGCACTCTGTCATGGCCTCTCTCTAAGCCCACAACAACAGACCAACTCTTCCTGGCCTTCTCTATCCTCCTTTAGGGTTCTCCCATCAGTGCTGTTTTTTCCTGGCTTGAAATTATACTGATCCTCACGAATCCTAACATCTCTTCTTTTAGCTATAACCTTATGCCTTTATAGTATGAACTGTAGAATAGACTTTCTAACCATATTTGTAACAGCCACTGTGTAATGACTGAAAAAAAGGAAAATATATTTGCATTTAAGGTTTTTGAAAACCAGTGGCTAGCAGGTCAGAAGATTAGCAATATATCTCGAAGCTGTCACCTTAAAAGTAAGCAATACAATTTTAAAGTCAGTTGCACAATCATCTGGGAACTATAGTGAAGTGACTTTTAAAAAAAACTCAGATGTTTTCTCTCCTGCTGGACTTGCTTATGAGTTTGGCTTCTAGAGCTAAGGTTTAGTGAGGATTTGCTGCATAATGCACAAGAGCACTCCAGTGATGTAACAAAGATTAAATGAATGTATGAATTGCTATTTTTAAATTGTACCAAGTACAATATTCTTTTTTTTACAACAGATTTTTCAACCATTTGTTTTTTTCTTCAGGGAAAATATGATTGGACAAAAAAACGTTAAAGGTCCAAACTGAGGTGTTTTTCAAAGATAGGGATAGGAAGAACAACAACGGGAGAAATGGGGTCCGCAAATTACCCTTGTTTACTTAGAAGTCGAAACTTTGATATAATAGTTATGCAAGAAGTCAGTGGGAATAAAACTTATAACGAATAGAAATGAGAAAGATGACCTGATAAGAATAACGTCATGAAACTCACGTCATTAGCCCTGGAGATGTTTATGTTCAGTCAAAGATGAGTCATCCATGTTGAACTCACTCAGGAGTTCTCCTCTGGAGAGCATCACTCCTGTTCATGTGGTACATTAGGAACACTAACTTATTGATGAGGCCCCAGTCACAGGATCATCAGGAGCTCCCTGTGTTCAGCAGACAGTCTGTTTCCCCGCCATCTTTTCACAGAGCTGACACAATGCCCTTTGAAATGAGCTCACACGAAACTGCCGGTGGAATCAGACCTCATGAGTCTGTTCCAATACGGCCCACAGGATGATAAGCAAGGTGTTGAAATAAAAACAATAACGGGAAAGAAAAGGCTGTAAAATCATCCTTTATCATCCCATCCAGCTCTAAAAGGAGAAAAAAAAATCCTCTGGTAGCAGATCAGCTAAAGCGCTCCATCCATCATCCCATTAGAGGGCGGGAGAGTCCCCAGATTTTCAAGAACAAATTAGATTGGTGTTTGATATGTAATGGATAATTGCATTTAACGGCGTTTTTAATGGTATCACTTACATGCTGAAGAAGCAGGTGGAGAGCTGCAGAATTCACTGCTCCAGCCTTCTAAGTCTTTTACCAACCAAAGTACACATTAAGTCCATCATGCACAAGAAGGAGAGAAACTGACAAACAAAGGCTTAAACACTGGTTTAATCAACTGCCATTAAACCCGATTTAAAAATGTGACGGTATATTGTTTGTCCACTTAGAGTCAAGCACACTATCTGTACATGAAGCACTGATCATTACCTTTTCAGGGTAAACTTATGAGCAATGTGGCTCCGGTTTGTATAACTACAACTCCAACATACAGTCCTGCATTAGGACTGGGATCCCATACTCAAACCTCAAACAGTCGGTTTTAAGCATGAGTTGCGGCTAAAAATAGACAAAGTTGCAATTTTCAGCAAGTTTGAATGTATTTTTTTGAAATGTGGTTCAGGGTTTTCATAATAGTATGATACTTGCTTGTTTGTTTTTTAGATTTGCGCACATATTTGCACATCTGATTGATTGTTGGCCTCAGTGTATTTGCGATTCAAAGGTGCAAAGGACATGAGTCCTCTTGCAAGGCCGAGTTGCCATGTCCTCATTAAACTACCTTGCAATATTCCAAAATTAGAATATTCCTGAATCTTTAGAATTTTGTTCACTGCAAAAACTCAAAATCTTAACAAGTATATTTGTCTTATTTCCAGCCAAATTAGCTCATTACACTTAAAATAACACCGAATCAGCTAAAGGGCAACACTTCAGTAAGCTAAATGAACTTGTTTCAAGACATTTAAACTTGAAACTAGAGAAAAACTAGAGATTTTTTACTTGAACAAAACTTGATGAAAATGGAATTTCACTGAATGAAAAAAAACTGTGATAAAGAATGTCATGGTAAAATATTTTCTACATTTTGCAGTATTGTGAAATTGGAGATGGTTGAGCAGAAAATATTCTACAAATTTACTGACTCGAGATGGAATGACTCTATAGTCCTTTAATCCCAGCAGCTGTTTCTGAGCTAGGAGGTCTGGGATTTGTGCACTTTGACCTCTCTATAGCCACCACTGTCATAATTCTTAAAACCTCCAGGTTATGTAAAGCTCTAGATAGAGTGCTGAAGACAGCACTTAGTAGCACTTACAAAGACATTAGTAGTCCATAGTGAACAAAGAAAATCTACTGGTAACATAAACTGTGCATTGAGATTGCTCATGCTTCTTTCTTCAGTTGAAAACATCTGAGCTCATTTGTTTAAGGCTAAACCAGAGAAACGCTCTCTCCCACTTTGAGATATGAGCCCTAAACAAAGCAACAAGTCATTTGATAATGGCACTCTCCTCCTCAAAGAAAGCTAAATTTCCATTAGCCCATTTTGAAAACACTCCCACTGAAGTAGTTATAACAAATGAGAAGTCATCCCCCCATTTTTGCTTATCCAGAGGCCATATACAGTCAGAGCTAACCACAGTAACAAAAAACATACACACAGTAAGCAGCTCTGGCTTTGTGCTCCACACATGGCCAAGAAGGATACCAAATGAACTTGCTTTCCCACTGAGATTAGTGCAAATGCTCAAAGAATTAAAGCTTACCATCTCTAAGCTCCACACACACACACACACACGCATATACATACTAGAACAGCAATTCCAATAATGCTTGTCAAATAACAATAGGATTGGATTGGCTCCAAAATAGTACTCATGCAAATAAAAGAGCAGCTTTACTTGTCCTTATTGGTACTTCTGAGAAAAAGCAGAAGATTGGTATATTAATGATTTCCCTTAAAACACCCAGTGATATATATATTTATTCCTGATATATGATATATTTTATGACCTGATAGACTTACAGAGAGAATACCGTCATCCCAAGTTAACATTAATGTAAGAATGGTATTCTTTTGCAAGTCAGTCCCAGTTTCTCCTGAGGGTAAATGCCTGTAGGTGCTTTATGTAAATTCCTTACACAATTATGCTTCCATACTCATACATTTACACACATGTGCTCTACATGTCAGGTAGCATTTTGCTGCTCCTACTGTAAATGGCATCCCACGCGACCCTGCCGTACATTTGAGCGCACGTCTTTATGTTCTCAGGAAATATTCTGACGAAATCTTTCAGAATTATGATTACCTCCCTCTCGTGTTTTTCATGCCCTCGAGGAAGACAATCTAGTTTCAACATAACAAAATCAAATCTGTGAAGTCTCACTGTGAGGTTATATTGCCTCAGTCTACAAGAAAATACCTGCAGTAGTTCAGTGGAAGTCTGTCTTGTGCAATCATGGATACGTGACCGATATGCTGTGCCATTAATATAAACAAGCACATTTCACAGTTCCTGATAACTTCACAGTTCGTGATTTCTTGTTTTTCTTTAATGCAACACGCCAAAGCATGCTTTTCATTTGTACTCTGAAATCATGCTTCTGCTTAATAGTTGAAATCAGTGTAATAACTGCAGTAGCTGAGGGTTTTTGGTGTCCAGCTGTAACCAACCATCTCAAAAATGATTCGTTAAAATATAGTTGTTTAAGAAATTCTCCCATTTACATTTTACCAATACTTAGAAACAAGGACTGGTGCCTGTCATGTTTCCTTGAATGAAAAGAAAAAGAAGAAGAAGAAAAAGAAGAAGAAAAATGCAAAAATGGCTACCCTGCACATTTTTCTTCTTCAGTTTTCATCTTGATTCATTCTTTCACCTAAGTAGGCGATGCCCTTTTTGATGATATCATTGGTTTGGGCATCCATTATTCTCCTCCTGACATGACATGCAGCTGTAAGTCATCCAAATCACACCTGACATATTGACATATACCACAGACCTCCCTCTGCTCGTGATAGGACATGCCTGAAACATCTTGCCCAGGAGGTGCTTAGGAAGCATGCCTGAATGCATGCCAGATGCCTGAAACACTTTAGTTGGCTCCTTTCGATGTGGTCGAGTCAACAGGTTTATTTTGATTCCTACCTGATTGACTGAACTTCTCACCTTATCTCTGAGCCCAGAAACTCTTCAAAGAAAGCTAATTTCTGACACTTGTATCC
>VUQR01003356.1:6055-24347 GCA_015108515.1 Hemichromis elongatus
AAAAAAAAAAAAAAAATAATAAAAAATAAAAAAAAAAAGGGAGTAAAAAAAAAAAAAAAAAAAAAAAAAAAAAAAGCAAGAACATGAGGCAAATGATTGTTGTTTAATAACCAGGCTAATCCCTGGAGCTCAAGTGGTGAAGGGTTTTAACACATTGTCTGCGTGGGCCCTTCAGAATGGACCTTCAGATGCCAACAGACAGGTAATAAATACATCTGTTTGTTGTTTTAAAATCTCCTTGCTTGCATGGTGTACTAGGGAAAATTTAAAAAGTATTACGTATTTGCATGCAGAACCACATGCATGGCATGCAGATCAGACAGATGTCTGATCTGTTCACACAGCCGGTGCTGACCAACAAGTTAAAAATAATAATCTCTTTCCTAAAGGAAAGTATTTCCATCCAAATTATATTATTAACTCATTTTGAAGTTTTGATCAAACCGAAGCCTGAGAATGCTGTCTCTGTGGTATCCTTGAATCAATTAACTCCACACTCTCTCTTAGATCTGCGCTTCCCGTCATGTATTTTGCTCTCTCACTGCAGCATATGTGTATTTTTCTGCTCATTTTGATCCAGTTTCGGAGTCCCAGTGGACAATAAATAAAAAAAAAAAAAACCCACAGGAGAACATGTGTGTTGTTGGGAGTGCATGTTTATGCCCCGCACTGTTTAATTTTGAGCACGATCAGCAACATTGGATAGGTGTTGAGCATTCCTATGACCACATTGACTGTCAGTGTCTCTATTGGTTTTCATGTCTCTGAATCAAAACAGCCCTTTGATCATCGTGTGTGAGTGTATAAACATAAACGTGTGAATGTAGAATGATGAGAACCTGCGCTTCTCACATGGGGAGCTTCTGAAGCTTTAAATATTATAGATGTTTTTTCTTTACTCTCCAGGTATACGTGTGTGGGAACAGTGTTGAGGCAAAGCAGGCAGTAATAGAGGTGGCTACCAAATTAGGCTTCACTGTCCTGGACAGGGGGTCTCTGACTGCAGCCAGAGAGCTGGAGGACTTCCCTCTGAAGCTGTTCCCAGAGTGGAGGCTGCCCTTGCAACTGGCCACTGGCCTCACTGCCTTCTTCTTCTTCTATCTACTCATCAGAGATGTCATCTATTCGTATGTGGTGAATGATAAAGACATCTCCTTTAGAATCATGGCATCCTTGGCCAACAAGGTAAATCCTGTTTATGAGCTTACAAATTAGCATATGGTACACTTTGAAAAGTCACAGCCAAATATATCCCATAAAAAAAAAACGCCTAAACAAATAAAAAGTTTTCATTTAAAACTCACAGATTTTACAACTTGCGCTGTAATTGTCTCCTTTTTTCAGGTGTTCCCCATCGTCTCTCTCATTATGCTCTCTTTGTGTTACTTGCCTGGAGTCATAGCTGCCTTCCTTCAGCTCTACAGAGGAACTAAATACAAGTCAGTAATCAAAATAGGATACAATTATATTTAATCCCAGCAGAGAGGTGTGCAATTTTCTAATCATATTTGTGCCATACTACTCAAACCTATATTTCAGGCGTTTCCCCGACTGGTTGGACCGTTGGATGTTGTGCAGGAAACAGCTGGGACTCGTAGCTCTGGCCTTGGCTTCTCTGCATGTGCTCTACACTCTTATCATCCCTATCAGGTGTGTAACGGCTGCACATCTTCATGTCTCTTCATTAAACATATCTGGGGCTGTTTTTAACTGTGGTTTGGGAAGATGTTCAAGGTCCCAAATGTTATTGACATTGCTTTGGTCTCTGGTCGCCACATCATTTACAAATGCTTCATAAATGCATTATACTTTAAGCACTAGCTTTAGACTACACGTGAGAATGAATGACATTTCAGGGTCTGGTTGCCTAGGTAACCCTTTAACATATTTACTACTATCATGTGTCAATGACAGATATCCTACACTGGTGTCAAATGTTCACCTGAAAGCTGGGAGGTTTATTTCAGTCCTGTCCACTTTGTATCACCATTGGTTATTTTGCTTGTAGTTCACAAATGTCCTTCCATTTCTGATGTCATGTCGTTGCACACATCCTACTAATCAATCACTACAGAATATGCAGCTCTAATGAAAGGCCTAAATCACACTTTATTAAATTTGTGAATAATGTTAATTCAGCAATTCTTGTGATGCCTTTAACGAAGTTTGATTTTAGCTCTTTAAGAGTTATGCCCATCTGAATTGTCCACATCATTGTAGTTGACAAATGTCAAAAGCTAATCTTTAATCTTTAATCATTTTTCTCTAAATAATCATTTGTGTCCCCAGATATTATGTGAGATACAGACTGGCAGCAATTACTATCTCACAGGTAAGACAACTTGGAAACATTTTTAATAATGCCTATTTCCATCATTTCATAAACAGCTGGTAAAAAAAAAGCTGTTCTCTGTTTGCTGCGATTTTAAGATCAGGGAGAACAAAACGTCAGACTTTGACACCACCATGGCCTGGCGTACTGACTCCTACTACGTTATTGGGATTCTGGGGTTTGCCCTGTATCTCCTTTTGGGAATAACCTCCTTCCCTTCTGTCAGCAATATGCTCAGCTGGAGAGAGTTCAGCTTTATACAGGTAAGACAGATAAAAAATGTAGTATCTGGAGTGATATATATACTTATATCCCTAGCAGAAGGGGATTGATCTTTGAATTTGTTAGAAGTCTGGCAGCTAAGTTCGCAATGAGCTGCAAGCAGAAGATGGGCTTTTGTGTGAGAAGGGAGGGATTTATAGCAGTCTAAACATCATGAGATGAAAGCATGGAGCACTTTAGCAAGGTCTGCTAGACAGTAAAGAAAAGAAAGTAATAAAAACCTTAAGTGAAGGATGCTTAGACTCAAAGTTGCCTTGTAAACCTATCCTAACAAGTTAACAGAATTGATCTGCTCATTCAATTCAAAGTCTTCCACTTATTTAGAAAATATACCTGACCTAAAATGTTCTTATTGAATAAAAGAGCCTGGAACTATATACTTTACCCTGTTAACTTAAGTTGTAATTCAAGAGCCAGGGTCAGTTTTTCAAAGACATCTATTCAATCGCACCACAGAGGAACTCTCCTCCGGTGGTCACTAAAATGAATGCAGGTTTTCCGTCTTTGATTTGTAGTATATGGTTCATGCAAAAACTCCTATTGGCACATTAGCAAAACAAAACTCTTGACCTGCTGACTGAATCCTGTTTATAAGATGAAAAACTTTGAGTCACAAGTGGAGGAATGACAGTGTGGAATTTTTCCCTGGAGCTGGCCCGCTGATGTTCCGATAAATCCATCTAACAGATTTGTGCTTGTGCAGAAGTTGGCATCTTTACCTATTACTGGAATCAATTAATGTCCAATAGAAAATGGAAAACATACTCTCTATATAGAGCAGGGGTGTCAAACATAAAGCCTAGTGGCCAGAATCAGCCTGGAGAAGACTCCAAACCAACCAGCTGGATGGTTTTGGAAAATATGGAGGACAGAACATTTGGACTTTTATCTGTGTTTTCACAAGTTTTACTATTTTCCTGACGATAAAGCGCTTCCACGTGGCTATCCATACAAAACCAAAGTAATTAAGTTAAAGATTTCTACAATTTAAAGATGTCTCAAAGATAAAAATGTATTTAAAATCCCTGATCTACAGTAAATGAACATTTTTTCTACTCTGTATTTTACTCAATCACACTTAAAACAGAAGTTTGAAAACTTTAGAAATTAACAGATCTGGCAACTTTTTTTAAACAAAGTACAAATAAACACAGTAGAAGAGCATTTGTGGCTGTTTAGAGCCATTTTTGTAATATTAAATCTGTCATTTTCTCATAAAATGAATACAATAAAGCTCACTGGTAAATTTAATTTGCTTCAACTGATCATCTCCCCACTTGGCCAGGGAAAGCTGCAAACGACAACCAGATTGATGATTCAATTAACACAGGGATGCTTTATGTGAAATATCCCTAGTTGGCACTCACTTCTAATATGTCTGCTGGAGATGCTTTAAAGTGCACCATGAAATTTTCCATGTAGCACCACTCGACTATTGCACCTGTTTATACTCTAGGCTGCTGAGGTGCAGTTTACAGAGAGGCTACAGGGCCTTTAAGGAAGGGTTCTGGCAGAAAAACTGTTTGGTAAATTCCTCACATTGTATCTAATTTGCAAAGGTACAAACTGTGACTGGTAAGAACAAATCTGGATAGTAAAACACACACATGGGCCAGGCAGCTGTGTTAAAGTTCCCACTGGAAATAAACTGTCATAAATCTATTAGCTACATTTCCCTCCTTTGCTTTCGAACTCTGAATGTTTTTACTTGAACAGACACAAATAATGTTTACCTTTGTTCCCACTCTGACCAATCAAAAATGAAATGGGCCACACTACAGGGAACAAACTCATTCATAAATGTATCTGGGTCATGTCAAGCTCATATTCTTATTCCAGCCCTCCCTTTACTCCAGCCCAAATTAGAGCACAGATTTAAATGTTAAGTTATGCATCAGATGTAATTTGGGGGCATACATTATCCTGGGCCTCAGTCCTAAGGCTTTGTTCATGTGTATGTAATGTATTTAAATGCGCAGAAGTATGTATGTGTACCTTTATGTATACGAGTACAAAAACAAAGTCAATATGTGCATACATCGCACATATGGAGCGTTGTCTCTATTAAGGTCACTCTGTCACTGCAGTTTTTGACCTTATATAATACATTTCTATGAAAAAAATGTGTTTTATCTTTATTCTGTTTTATTTTATTCACATTTATCCCTCATTATCTCTCTCCTCTGAGTAGCTGAGGCATTCACACACAGACAACGTGTTCCTGATGCATAAATGCAGCCAAATCTGCCAGAAAGAAAACTGACTGCACATCATAACATCAATGTTGTCTGAAAATAAATGAGTGAATGGACTTAGTAAATGTGACATAATGAACCTGTTTCATTGTTTTACTATTTTTCAGTCCAAGTTGGGCTACCTGACACTGTTCTTCTGTACATTTCACACCTACCTGTATGGCTGGGATAGGTTTCTTCAGCCTTCATCCTACAAATGGTACATGCTCCCTGGCTACATGCTTAGTCTGGTGGTGCCTTCTGTGGTGCTAGTGCTCAAGCTGCTTCTCCTCCTGCCTTGTGTGGACAGCACTCTCACCCGCATTCGACAGGGCTGGGAGAGAACTGATCCCGAGCAAGAAAGCAAAAAATTACTCCTAACATAAGGCAATGGCACTGCAGGTACAAATGAATTATAAACACAGACGCAAAGACATAGATGTCATAGAGCCAGGATTATATAATTACAAGAAAATTGTTCAGTGTTGTAAACGTGGTACATGTAAAAGGAGCTTTCCTTTGCCTTTGCGTCCTTTGCCTTTGCGTATCTTTACACATGTACCTCCAGTAGTGTTACATAATGTACTCTGGGATTCTGTGTTGTGTCCTCTATGACATCCTTATAAAAAATAAAGAAGAGGGGGGAAAAAAACGGTCAATCTGAGTTTGCATTGTGTAGTGGGTTATGTTTATTGCATTTATTTTTACTTATTTTACTTACATTACTGAATTTTTTAATTATTTTTTTGTATTTGGTTCTTTTTACTTTTCCTTTGTTCTTTCTTGTTAATCACCCAATATGCTAGTTGTAACCCCTGTAAATACTCTGTAAAATAAACAAAAGTGTAAGAGACCAAGATTGTCTTGCCTTGTCTCCTTTTCTTTATCTCATTCTATCCAGAACTCAAACTTTGGGAGATTTCCCTGCTGAGTTGGCTGTGTCTCGTTTAGTCGTCTCGGTCTGATCCCTCTCCAGGGTTCATCCCTCTGGCTGATCAGATAGCGTTCTCTTAGAAACATTTGCGCTGAAGACCAACTTTCTCCCCAGTCACCGCTGGATCTCATCACAAGGAAAGAGGAATTTGAAGACTCCTCCATCACCGCCGTCTGTTGAAAGAATCTAATGTTGGGTTGTCACAGTACAGATAGGCCCGTGATGTTGGCCTGTATCAAGTCATTTCCTGAAGTGAGTAAAAACACATAGACGTCATTTTATTGGTAGCTGTAAATGAAATCTAATCATGACAAGTAGAGGAGTAGAAGTGAAAGAATGTATTCATAGTTAAGGATACACCAAATCTGTGAACCCTGCTCAGATAAAACCTTCCAGTCTCATAAAGTTGAGTTTAAATTGCCCTTATCAGTGGGCGAAAGCATAAAAAAACATGATGGGGTGTTATAGATTTATGCCACCGTTCGTGTTGTCAGTCAAAGTTGAACGTGAAGTGATTACAACTTACTTGGGTTAGTTAGGATATGAAGGAGTGCCTTTATAACAACATCTAATAGGGAAACTCCAAGGAATGCTATCTCTGGTAATGACAACAAGTAATAAAGCAATTAAATATAACAAATTATTTCAAGTACGTGTTTATGATAACTTAAGTCGTCAAAACACAAACAAAACCGTAGTAACTGAACCATGTGTCACGGTCCTGGGTCGGTTCGACCCAGCTTTTGGTTTTCTTATGCTTTCATTTCTTATTTTGCATTATGGAGTGTTTTGAGTTCCTTGGGGTTCTTTGGGAATTATTATTTATTATCATAGTGAGTTTGGTTTGGGTTTTGTGTGTGGGTGTGCTTCGGGGTCACGTATTTGTGTTTCCTGTTTTATTGTGAAAGTCCATGTCTTATGTGAATGTGGTCAGTGTGCCTTGCTTTGTTCCCCAGACCTCGTTAGCGTCATCTGTTCCAGCTGTGTCCCCACCTGATTGTAATCTCCCCGTGTTCCTGTGTGTATTTAAGTCGTGTCTTGTCATGTGCTAGCTGCTGGTTCGTCTGTGTATCTACCCCATGTCTCAACGCTGTCCTTCCTGTGTGCTCTCCCTGCGACCTGCTTTCACCTGCTCCGGCTCTCCCCTCCTCCGTGTTTGTGTTCGTGTTTTTAGTTTAGCTGTACCCAGTTTAGTTAGCCCTGCCCTGTTTGCCGTTTTGTTATTTTCTTATGTTTAATAAATTACCATTTCACCCTCACCAAAGATGCCTGCGTTTGGATCCTCCTTTCCTTATCTCCACACGGCTCACCTTCAGCAGAGCCGTAACACCATGAAATAATTGTACATGTTTATTGAAACTTGTGACAAATTACAAAAGTAAATAAATTAAATAACAATTTGCATATGTGAGTTTTCAAAATCACTTGACGTTACAGTGTCATATGCTGGTCGTGTGAGGACTCCGAGTGCAGGAGACAAAAATATAAACTTAGAGGAGGCTTATTGCTGGGAGTTAAAAGTGAAAATACAAAATACAAACTTTTGACATGGCAAGGTTTGAACCACATACATAGAACTAGACACTAGGGAACAAAACAGAGCACACAGTTTAGGTAAAACACAACAGCAAGAGTGATACAAAGACTGATGACGTGACAGGAAACAGATGGAAACTGAGGACTTAAATACACAGGAAGTAATTAGGGAGATAAAACACACCAGGGAACACAAATAAACTAAATCTGACTAACGAGACAAGGGACGCAAAACAAAACAAGCACGGCAAGAGACTAACAAAATAAGAGAGGAAGTAACACACACACTGACACCCAAACTAAGACGTGAGTTAGATAGTTGGACATAACCGGGCTGAGGAACAGAGAACGAGAGAGGGACACACAGAGACAGAGAGATGGGGAAACATGGGTATACATACAGACAAGGCAGACTTCCACAGAAGACAGAGGACAAGACATAGAGACAAAAGTAACCCAACAATATCTAACAAGAAACAAGAAAATACAGATAAAGTCAGAGACACAAAAAGAACTACATTAAAAATTAAACCATACCAAGCTTAAACATAAATCAATTTCTTAAGGTAAAAATGCAAAACAAAAGTCAAAATACTGGGTCAAATATTCAGGACCATGACATACAAAGTTAACATAAATACTCAAAACATTAATTAGCTTCTGTTTTGCAATATGTGAATCCCTAAGGCGAAGAGCAAGACATAAAGCAAGTGCTTGTTGGTATGTGTTTTTGTTTGTTTTTGTTTTATTGTGACATCTACAAGAAAATGACTAGGTAACCTGGGAATACCATCAGCTGGAGGGCACTGGAGTTATAGATTTATAGATCAACAGACACATGCACAGATGGACCCCAGGTGGTGCTCAAGCACCTGTCCGTTTGGGCAGGAAAGGCTTTTTTCCCGTGTGTCTATTTTATAATTTAACATTTTAATTGTAAAGTTGTCCCATGACATCAGTTCCTAATTGAAAGCATGTAATGCCCAACAATTGTGTGTTTATAATTCTGCGATGCCATACAGCCCCTGGCCCCTACATCGCCTTTCCTTGTTGTCACAATCAGTTGCTCATGCTCTGAGGAGCAGCATCACATCTCAGACCTGCTTTTACTGATGACAGCCAAGTAACAGTAGTGTCTGAACTGGCCTCATCCATATTTGTTACTGCTATGCAATTAAAATACCTTTACAACACATCAATTTAGGCAATTATACCGAAACATTAGCTTATCAAATGCAAGGTACTCAGTTTAAAAATGCACAACAGAACTCCATTCCACTCTTTGTATGACAACAGAAATAATTATGAGATCATTAGTCTAATATTTAGGTGTCAGGAGTTTTAGTCCTCAAGCTATCATACATGTCATGTTAGCTTTTACAGAATATTCCAAATTATTCTGATGTTTTTAGCATTTTCCTCGCTTATGGGTTTCCTGCTTGTGCACACATTGTGCGTGAAAGTGAACCGAGGTGTCTCTGTGTGTGATATTCTAAACTATTATCAGTACCGTTGTGCATTACATTATTATTATCATTATAAATGCCTTATCGTGACACAGAATAATCATTACTTATCATGTACAATATTAGCTTTGAATTTACCAATTACAGCTCAATGCCACCAAATGACAGATTATAAAACAGCAAGAAAGAGAACTACAGCAGGCAACCCCGGGGGCTCTCTTCTGTCCATGATCACGCCATCTAGCAGTAAGTACAATGAATGAACAAGGCAAGGAATAGCTGTGGTCTTGGATACTACATCTTTGGCTTTAGCACCCCAAAATGTAGCATTATTGTATTAGCATTTAGCAATGTAGCATCAGCTACAACCCCTACTTTGATTACTTTGAGAAGTTTCTATAATAGTTGCATATGTCATCATTTAATTTCACTTTTTTTATTTCACTCAATATGAACACATTAGTCTTCCATTGATACTCAGTTCGTGGTTTAGTTGAGTATCTCTGTGCAAAGCAAGGAAAGTTTCAATTGAACTGACTATCACCTCAAATTTTGTAGAATTATCAACATAATGTGGATTATAGCAAAAAAAAGAAGAAGAAAGTAGGAAAAAAGAAGAAGTGGATGAAGGAAGTATTGACGCAGACAAACAGTCAAAAATGGGGAAGAAGTATAAAAAACAAAAACTTTCACAACATTCACAACTGCTGCACAGACAGTACCAGACACAGATTTTGCGGTAAGATGAGACATTCAAAACTGGCATGTGTACCAATTTAAATTTCATTTAGTTCTATGCAGAACTTATTTTTCTTTTCTTTTGTTTTTGCAATGAAAATACAGTTAGAAATGAATTATTTGCACCCTTTATTTTTACTGTAGGAATCCAGAGCAAGCAGTAAATTGTTGTCACTAGTCTTGAGTATAATTCACCGTTTGAAAAATTTCCATTTATATAATTAAGTATAATTTGTGCTGTGATTTTTGGCTTTGTATTAGATGAAGTTGTTCCTTGTACTGGTGATGCTGACAGCATGTGCTGCAAGACTTCAAGGTATTTTGCTTTTTTCTGAACAAAGTGAATAAAACAGCTTTAAAGGATTTCTGGGATGTTTATGTCTTTTTTATTCACTTTTAATGACACTTTGTTTTCCTGTGTGTGAGACTTTGTCGTAACAATTTTAATACCATTATTACAATTTCTAGCCAATGTTTGTAACAAGACTAAGAAACAAATAAAAGGGTTTTTACATAAATTCAAAACTTGTTTTTTTTTTTTATGTTGTTTCTTTCTGACTTCATGTGAGCTTCACACCTTTGAGGAAAATACTAAATCATCCTATACTTTTAACCAACAATTTACTCTAAAACATGCAAGTTACAAAATCACTTACTTAGTTGTGTAAAACAGATAAAAATGTAAACAATGTAACCAACACAGCAGTGGGACTAAGATTAGACAGTTTTAATATAGTATTTCCATTTTTAAGGATACGTTTTCTTAATAATCGTATTCATTTCTTAGTAAATCTGAGTGTTGGCGGGACCCCACGCATATGTCTTTCTGTGTTCATAACTTCCTGTATTTTGCTCTTTCTCTCTTCTCAGATTTGTCTGGTAAAATGTTCACTTTCCCACTGCAATCCAATACCGCTCATGTGAGGCTCAATGCATCAAGACTGGGTTTCAGTTCTTTAACCCTCTGTCACAGGTAGCAATGAATATGTATACATCTTCTATGAGAAGCAACTGTATCTCTGACTGTGAAATAAGTCGTGCTTTGCCATGCCTACAGATCATTTACAGACCTTAAAAGAGACCACGTTTTGTTCTCTCTGGCTACACCTTCTCATTCCAATGACGTCCTGATCTTCTGGGATTATACAAATAAAGAGATTGAGCCCCATATCAAGGACAGAAAAGCTGAATTTGGAGGACGAGACTACAAGCCAAACATGTGGCACTCTATCTGCACCACTTGGGACTCTGAGTCTGGACTGGTGCAGATTTGGTTTGATGGGCTACCTTCGATTAGGAAATTCATCAGCACTGGAACAAACATCGTAGGACCTGCTATAATAATTTTAGGACAGGTACCATTTTATTGATAAATACTAATTTTATGTTTTACACCCTGGTAGTTTATACATATTAGAATAAATAATGACCAATGTAGGTTTAATCTACTGTATCTCAAGCACTGCATTCTTTACAGGAGCAAGATACCCACGGTGGCGGATTTGACATTAAGCAGTCATTCGTTGGCATGATGTCTGACATCCACTTGTGGGATTACATCCTTTCCTCCTGTGAAATTCAGAACTACGGGGATGAATTAAACTTCACACCAGGGAACGTGCTGAACTGGAGCGCACTGGATTTTGAGATCATAGATAGAGTACTGATAGAAAATAAACTCATGACATGTCACTAATCAGAAAATTACAAAGTCAAAGTTGTTTTTATGTCCAACAAATTTGATGATTTTTAACTCTTTTACAATAATTATTAAAGAGTTACACTGGTCACTCTGATTACATTACATGTTGGTTAATCCATGAACAACAATGAGATAAAAAAAAAAAACTGAGTGAGTATAAATCTAAAAAAATAATAATAATTTTAAGAATTTATAATTGTACACTTATTGTAAAGATGAAAAATAAATTTACAATCCATCAACTTGTGCTAGACTTTTTTTTTTACTTCCCATCAAAAAAAAAAAAACAGTAAAAATAAGCATTTTTGGCCATTTCACCATAAGCATTGTGTCACAGAGTGCAATCGACAGAGAAGTCCACACTTCTCCACCAAATCTGAAAACTCTGCATCTCTACTTAAGTAGCCTCAACTATCTTTCAACTTAATTTAAAAGGTGGTCTTTTAGAGGTTGCCCTCTACTGGCCAAAACCTGTTAAATGCAGTTTTTTCCTTGTTTTAGCATGTTACAATATTCATATTGTTCAAGTAACATTTAGTAATTTTATAAATACTTAAGTAAATATGTACATTCGTTTGGATAGCAGTATAAATATATGAATGGACCTATACTATGTACACAGAAGACATTTGGACTTTTCATTATTCACGTAATTCCTTTCTGACAGATGCCTGACAGTGGTGCAATCAGTGAAACTCGCAGATGAACACACACTGTCTAAAGCCACTGATATGAAAGCTGTGTTTGTTTTTTTTTGTTTAAATCAAACATGACGAAACACATAAAAGTGTCAGTATATTATCATAGAGCTGAATAACACATACATCTATTAAATCTATTATGTATTTATTAATGTATTGACAATACAGAACAGACATTCTCATGAAAACTATGTTGCTATGCTCTATTCAAATGTTCAAATGATCAATGAATATAAGTAAACAAGTCCAAGGAGCACATGGAAGGACCAAACAAGTCCATTGATAACAAAATTAAAAAAAACAAAAAACAAAATGTGCACTCATGTGGACCTTTGATTGGAAGTGCAGGTCGTTCTTCAGCCAAACAAATACTACCTGTCAATAAAAGTCAATAAAACCACTTTTAGTGCATTCAAAATCAAAGTGAAAGTACAGAGACTTGATCTGTAAATGACGCTGCAGAATATCAGCTCTGTGAGAAACACAACTCACCAATCGCCTATATTTTGATATTTCAAAATATTGGGAACTAAAAAGAATCCCTCGAAGGCCCGATTCTTAGTGTTAGGGACCTTCTGCAATTCAAAAACACAAACAAAAAAAATAGACAGTAAATTTGCATTTTTTTGGATGTAACTAAGCACTGGCTGGCATTAAATAGGACACAATAATGCTATAAAGTGAGTGACGTTTTAGTTTGGACCAAACTGTAATGCAATTGACTGACTGGTGACTAAAGTAGGACTTACAGCCTTATTTACAGTCTCCCACTTTCAGAGGCTCAAAGGAAATTCGTCAAACTGAAATATTTTTAATTATAAGGATTGTTTTAATATGATAGAAGGATGACATTTCTTTAAAGTCAATGAGTGTCTGAAATCCAGAACCCATGAACATCATCAGATGTTGTGGCCATGAAATTACTCACATAGATAATAACATTTTCTATAATATATAATATTGTATTATACATTGTAGCAGGATGCCTTAAGCTACAGAAAACATATTTCTAAGTTATTTATTGAAAATCTGAGCAATGTTTGATTTGCAATATGAGTAGTTTCTTTGTATTAGATGAAAATGTGGCTATTATTGTTGATGTTCATTACTGCCAAATCGCAAAGTACAGAAAATTAATATTAAAAGGAAAGGAAAATTCATGCTGATGAAAATTATATGCAGGATTTAGGTGTGTTAAGATTTTATGCTTGTTATTGCTCACTGGCTTGATTTAAGGATGAAAGTAACATTACTATATCTTAAACACCATACCTCGTACAGCAACAACAATAACTAAATTATACAATTTGTACATAATTGTATATCTATTGTCTTTTCATAACTTTCAGTTGCTCCATAAATTTGCTGACTTGCACAACTGACTTGTTGTGCACTAATAAGGGACTCATCAGGCCACGTAAACAAGTCCAATGTCCAAAGGCATGTCAGAGATAATGAAGCTTTGGCTACCAGCGCATTAGCTGTATTTTGGCCGCTCACAAGGTCGAAGTTACTGATAAATGGAGGTTGGTCAAATACATTTCCACATTGTGACTAAAGAGATAATACATTAGATTAATATTTTTGGAACAGCTTCATCGTGTTTAATGTTTCAGAGATTCAGAGAAGACATGCATCTAACCATTAAAGATACTTCTATAGACTGTTTTAGACTGACAAATGACATTGACACAACTCATTTGTGTGTCTAAAAAGGAGAAAAAAATGACGGCCAAGTCCTCGATAAAGCAAAATGTACACTGAACCTTTTTTTTTTTTTCCTCTTCTCAGCCATTATAACTAAAGCGGTAAATACACAATGTCATGTGAAGTATGCTTTCAGAGACTTTAAAATGTGACCCACATGTTTCAGATGTTAGAATGACATCAATAAAACATTATTTTTACTGTACCTTTCATAAATCCTAGTGCAGTCGAGTGCCATAGGTCACCAAGTGTAGTAAACTGACAGATTTTACATTTAAAACTTTATTTTCCTTCACAAAAATTATATAGTTTTCAATGAGTAAATGACATGGTATATCAAAACGTCTATTAAGTGTTCAGGGTCTGCTGTTCTGTGATAGCAAGTTGTTCTTCCATTTACAGTTGGTTGAGAAAATGTGATGCTCTCATCCTAATGAGAGGATTAAATTACTGTTTTTGAATGCTGGTCTGGGAATCTCCTGCCCCGACCTCCCCAGTAGTAAAAATACATGTACAATACTTCATACAGATTGACAGCTACAAAAAACAGTATGAACTATTTGTTATTATGCGTGCAATAGATAGAGAGATACACATTCTTTTTTTTAACAAGTGTTTGATAGGATTTTATAAAACTGATTATAATTAATTATAAGTTTACCTAAGTGTGCTAAAGCTCTTTCTAAAACCTTTTCTCTTTTTCTAATTCACCTGAAGAGTATGAGGCCTTAAAGGTGCCAATCATAAAGTAGGTGATACCACGGCACCTAAACCACACATATGCCTGCATCATGTCTTAGTCAAACAATTTGCAATGACACTTTTACATCACTGCACTGCATCATTACTGTCTGTGAAATTTTGATGCATTTCAAAGAAGAGGGAAAAACCTAAATAAAACCACTCAACACTACCTACTCATGACCAAAACACCAGTCACGCAAAATTAGCATCTAGCTAGTAAAGAATGTGATTGAGTCTGGTCTAAAGCTGAAAGGAAAGCAGCTCTCCATCCATTCATTCTTCCCCACTTATCCAAAGGAAAACAACTATTTAACTCAAATTCATCAGGCTGATGTTAACATCATTCTAAATCCTTTGCAGTTGATGACTGCCTGAGGTCTACGATCCATGAACATGATCATATGCTGCATTTTCTTCCTGCAGATGCTCTGGAAGTATTTATCTTTAGGACCTGAAAAGCAATTGCGTTGAGATCAAGTGATTGGCTTAGCCACTGAAAAATATTCCATTGGGATATGTTGCTTTTTCCAGTATGAAGTGGGTCATTATCTATTTTCTCAGTGTTCTGCTGAACACTGATCAGTTTTGTAGCATTTGTTTGAATCTGAGCAAAGAATATAACAAGAAACGTCTTGATGTTTCTATCAGCAGGAACATCATCAATAATTATTAGTTCAGCTGGAAGCCATACATCCCAATGCCATTACATTACCTTAGCAATGTTTGACAGATGATATGGTACTGTATGCTTCAGATCGTGAGCTGTTTCTCTCATTTTCCATGCTTTTCTTTTTTCTATTGATGCTGCACACTAGGTTAATTTTAGTTTTTTGGTCTGATAATGGTCTGGGGATACATGGAAAACGCAGACTTTTGGGGGACAGTTTATCAAAATAGCTGAAATTCAAATGAAAGTCAATGCAACACTTTGGAAAAACCCCTTCAATCGAAGTCTGTACTTCGGTCATGTTGATTTATGTTGGCATTCTTGTTTGATTTAAAATCCAGTGGTTGTTTACAGAGGAAATATTACAAAATGTGTTTTGTTCATGAAGTGTAGGACAAACCCAGAGTCAATGACCTCAGTGAAGAACAACCTTTTTCACTCACTGCCACATGGAACACAACATCCTGAGACTGAATTCAAAGTATATACATACATACAAATTAAATTAATGCATTCCACACAAAAGTTTTAAAATGTTTCTGCCTGCATTATACATTGTAGCACAATGCCTTAAGTGACCCTATTTCCATACTTAAGTTCAAAGGTTAAAATTTAAGCAATGGTTAATTTGCATTATTGAATTTTCTTCGTATCAGATGGCGCTTTGTTCTTTTACTGGTGACGCTGGCATCATGCGCTGCCACTCCACAAAGTAAATTTGTTTTATATGTCAATGACTAAGTACGAGAAAACTGGTCTGGTTATCAGCAGCACTGAAAGTTACTGATCATGTTATTAATTTATTTCTCTAATTTTTTAAGACCTGGCACGTAAAATGTTCACCTTCCCAGAAGAGACGAACACAGCCCATGTGAACAACAAAACAAGACTTAAGTGCTGTAACTGTCTGCCTCACGTAGTGCTGAATATGCTAAAATAAATAATAATAATAAAAATAATTATAAAAGCATCATCATGTAAGTCCGTGTCTTGTCATTGCGTACAGATCTTTTACAGACCTTAGAAGAGGCCACCCTATTTTCTCTTTGGCAACACCACTGTGGCAGGCGTGGCCTGCGGTGGCGTGCGGGGAAGGCGGACGCACCTGCACGCCACCCGCAATCATGCCCGCCGCCTTTATTATTGGCACCGGGTGCTGTGATTGTGGTTGTTGGTGTTAGTTATGTGTGGAGCTGGCAGCGAGTGCGCTGCAGCTTACTGTGTACAGCAACCGTGTGTGAACTGTAAATAAAGATGTTTAAATGTGGAAACGTGTCGTGTGGTCTGCCGTGGTATGCTACCGTGGTGCCAAAACCCAGGATGGGGGGCACGGCAGACCCCAATTTGGACCAGCCGAGGGAAGGGCTGGCAAGAACGGTCGCCGAGCTGGCGGCCACGCAGCGGGAGCATGCGGCGGAGGTGCGCCGCCAGCAGGAGGAGCTGCAGGTCGAGACTGAGCAACGCCTGGGGAGAATCGTGGAATTGGCGACAATGCTCCAGGCCTGGGCGACCCCACCACCATTCCCCCCAATGGGGTGTCCTGACGGCAGAGGAGTGATGGAGGAGCTGTGGGAGGCACCTCGGCAGTCGGAGATGGGGGACAAGTTGCGCGGGAGTCTGTGCCTGCCGGAGGAGGGGGAACAGCCGGGGGAAGGGCTGCTCCCGCCGGGGGGAGTGGAGGAGCCGCTCCAGCCGGAGGCGGTGGACGAGGCGCGCGGGGGTCCACATCGACCGGAGGACGAGGAGCCAATCCGGGAAGAGCTACTCCAGCTGGGAGAGGCAGCGTCGGAGGTGCAGCGCGGGGAGCTGATCCAGCTGGGAGGAGTGGAGGAGCCGCTCCAGCCGGTGGCGGTGGACGAGGCGCGCGGGGGTCCACATCGACTGGAGGACGAGGAGGCACTCCGGGAAGAGCTACTCCAGCTGGGAGAGGCAGCGTCGGAGGTGCAGCGCGGGGAGCTGATCCAGCTGGGAGTGGCGGAGAGGCCGCGGGAGGAGACTGAAGTGCCCGTAATGGGGAAGTCTGCGCCGCCGCAACCCGAGGTCAGTGGGCTGAGCAGCGCGGCCTCACCTCCACCAGAGGCCGGTGTGTGGGGTTGTCCAGTGGTCGGGACACCTGCCCAGCCGCCCGTGGGCCGCGGCTCACGACCACGCCTTCTGCGCCGCCGCTTGCCACGTGGGTGGCCCCTGGTCCAGCTCCGGAGGTCGTGTTGGATACGCGGGCGACCCCTGGACCCACCTCATCACCAGTGCCGCTGGATCCGGGGGCGGCCTCCTGAACTCTCGCCTCCCTGTCGCTGGACCAGGGGCTGGGGATGTCGACGGTCGGGGTCAATTCTCTCTTCCCCTCGCGGGGTGGAGGGGAGTAGGTTCGGCCGGATGGCTCCCTGGCCTCAGTCGGGCGATGGGGGTATGTGGCGGGCGTGGCCTGCGGTGGCGTGCGGGGAGGCGGACGCACCTGCACGCCATCCGCAATCATGCCTGCCGCCTTTATTATTGGCACCGGGTGCTGTGATTGTGGTTGTTGTTGTTAGTTATGTGTGGAGCTGGCAGCGAGTGCGCTGCAGCTTACTGTGTACAGCAACCATGTGTGAACTGTAAATAAAGATGTTTAAATGTGGAAACGTGTCATGGGGGTATGCTACAACCACTTTTTTCTAATGGCTTTGTGATATTCAAATTAGATGCAAGTGATTTGTCTGATCTGTGGGCCAGGGACAAAAAGGCTGAATTTAGATTGCAAGACTACAAGGTAAACACATGGAATGCTATTTGTTCTACTTGGGATGCTACCTCTGGACTAATTCAGCTGTGGGTAAATGGAAAGCCTTCCAGCAGAAAATTCATCAGCTCTGCATCCAACATCAGTAGACCCATGTCTCTTGTTTTAGGACAGGTACGGTTCTAACACTACTGTGATTGGTGCACACTAGTTGTGTATATTAGACAAAGCACAGTGATTTGGTCTGAGAGGTTAAGTATGTTAGCTTAGCACAGAGCAATGCTACTAGTGAAGCATTTTTCCTGGTTTGGTTTTAGCATTTTTGGGATCAGAATTGCTTTAGATTTCTCCATTTCCATTTTATGTACTATGCTAAGGTGGCTCAGACTACTTATCTTGGACAAACAATATTATGTTGTATAGTCTAAGGAGCTGTAAGGAAAAGGCGTCTGGACTTCTTTAGGTTGCTTGAAGACGTTTCACCTCTCATCCGAGAAGCTTCTTCAGTTCTAGGGTCAAATGGTGGAGAG